>QEFC01004356.1:43456-65251 GCA_009746105.1 Rhododendron williamsianum | reverse complement strand
AATTTGGTGCATTTCACGGATTGCCCATGGTGTGGGGGTAGTTTGGGCATTTCATCGTCGCCTGTGCTTCTGTACAGGTGTTGCTGCTCTGTTTTCCCGCGGGATTCGTGATGAATTCGGTCCGTCCATTTCCGCCTCCTCCTCTTCCGCTGTTTCCGCTTCCTTCTCTTGCRCTGTATCTCCCGGTCTGTTGGTCTTTGAGTTTGTTTCTGGCTCTGCTTCGTTCTTCTTTGCTCCTCGGATCGGCGGTCACTGAAGCGCACCGCAGCGGCGATCGCTGGTGCCCAGYGCGGCACGGATATTCTGCTCGATCGGCGCCGGCCCCGCCAGGTATTTGCGTTTTCGTGTTTCTCCCTCTGTCTCTTCCCTCCTGCTTTTGCCCTCTTCCCGCTTGTCTCCGGCCTCCTTTCTGGTCCATTTCCCTTTGTCGTTTCCCCGTTTTGTGGGGCGGCTGGAGAGAGGAAGGGAAGAGTTTCCGGGCGATCTCATTCCGGATTTTGTTTCCTGCTGCTCTTGCGGCTCCAGCCGGGTTCCCGTTCCCGCGTGAGTTTTCCGGTTTAGGTTGTCCCTGTGAGCTTATGCTGGGGTTTTGCGTCGTGGATTTTGGGGGGCTTTTGCGATGAATTTACCTTTTCCGGTTGCTTTCCTCGTGCGCGCTACGGTTTTCCCTGGGTTAGGTTTGCCTTGTGCTTGTTCTTGTTTTCCTTTGTTCTTCGTGCCTTGCGTTTGGCGCAGGTGGGTTTTTGTTTCCCCGGCGATTTTGGGTTCCGGTTGTGTTTGTGAGCTTATATTCGAATGTTGAGCTGTTCGTTATGGGTTTCGTTTTTAGCTGCCRTTGGTTTGTTGGCCGTCATTATCTGCTCTTGGTTGCTGTTAGTGCGATATCTATGGCCAGAGCCTTACTTTTTGTGCTGATGATCGTGCTTGTTTTCGTGCTAGCATGGTTGTGTCCGCGCCATTTGTTCGGTGGGCCATAATTGCRTATGGTTTGGGTGGGTCTGCAAGGGATGGAGTTTACTATTTGGAAACTGCTCAGGGCGAAAGGGTCGTCTGTGCTGTTGCTATTCCGCTTGAGGGAAACCGCATGATATATAGGCCACTTGATAGTTTCCTTGAGGATTACCGTCCTCTATTACCTTCAGGCCCTGCTTTGGAGTGGAATTTCAGATTTCAGTTGGGTGCATGGTTGGATGGTATTGTCTATTATTCCTTCCTCCAGTGCAGTCAACAAGGTACATGTACAGTTTCTTTGGTTTTGTGTGAAGGCTTGCCGTGTCTACGTTCTGTTTTACCCCGTATTTTTGTTGCGGGTTCTTTTCCATGTTCTTTTGTTGTTGCCGTTGGTTTGTTGCATGTTCTTGTATGTTTGGAGTTCCTTGTGTAGGTGTTGATAGCTGCTGGCATTTTTTCCCTGTCTGTCCTGCTGATGTTACTCAGGTTCGATGTTTGGTTGTTATCTCGCACACATGTTTTGGTTTGCTTTTCCCGCCTTAATCTGTTATGACCAAAGTATTACTTCCAGCGATTACCGCTAGGGCTGCGACGGCATTTCCGTTCTTCTGGTCCGTCCGCATGGATTTTGGTTGTGCATGGATATAGATTTTGGCCAGTTGAGGTTGTTGATGGGCGCTTTGGTCATGGTTGGGATGAATTTCATGCCGTGCACAAGTTGAAGCCTGGGTTTAAGGTTATCTTTACGTGCGAACGTAGGTGGATTTTCCACACTGTGATTCTTGATGAAGATGATCTTGAGCTGCGGTTCCATTGGTCGGGTCAGAATATGCATTGTCGAGAGCTTCATCCTCCTTCTGGTAAATGCATTGCTCTGTTTGTTTTCTGTGTTGTGTTTTCGATGATGGTATTTAACAGGTTACGTTTGTGATATGGTTTTATTCGCTATTTTGTGTTGTTAGCTCTACGGACTTCTTGCTTGCCATCTTRCGTTTCACATGAGGGAACTGTCCTGAAGTTTGGTTATTTGCATGTTCCGATTGTTCAGCCTCGCTTGGTACGCATGCCTGTTGTTTGCTTTCGCTCCTTGTGGCGAGGTAATAATGTTCTATCGATTCGTTTGCTTAGTTGGTTTAAATTGTTGTTTTCCTCTTTCATCTGGTGTAGAAGTTTGAGGTTCGTCTCAGAGAAGCTTTCCAGGATTTTAATCTCGAGGAGATGGTTATCAGAATGGGTGGCTGTGTGTGGAACATACCCATTAATGATTTGCAACTTGATGTTCAGATGTTTGCTCGGTTCTTCGCTGCCCTTGATTTAAACTACCTTGATTTTCTCCTTGTGCTTATGCTGCCGACTATGGAGTTTCAGGTTGTGGTGTTCCCTCTTGATTCTGATATTGACCGGATATACAGTTGGTTTTGATCTGTCCATGGTTTGCGTGTGTTTGCCGGAGTTCCATTGCTGGCGGTGCTTTTSCTATGTTACTGGCCTCTTTATGGTTGTGTGGGTCGTGAATCCTTTTTCATATTATCCTGTATGTCGATGCTTTTCTCTTCCCATTCCCGAATAGACTTCCCTCTTTTCTGACAGACTTTTTTGCATCTGTCTGTTTATAATRTGTATGGGCTATGTTGTACCTTTGTATATAGGCTGTGTTGTTACACTGGTTTGTGAGATGCTGTTTTCTCTTCATAAACTGTGTTGGTGAATCTTCCGGTTCATCCACGAGAGATGTTTTCCCCGTCCTCCCACCATTTCCTTGTTTTCTTTGGTTTTTTTGGCAGTGGATACGATCTCCCCTTCTTCCTTGGCTGGTTGCATTGGTTACCGGAGTATAAGGTGCATATACATTTCGTTGCGTTCCTGAGATTTATGGCGCATCAGCTGACCAGAAAAGTAAACCAGCGTTATCCTTCCTTCTTTAGAGCTTTGATGGATGGCTTTGTTGGCAAAGTTATCAGATTTCTTTGCATCTCGTTCTTTCTCAATTAGGTGATCCCGCACATAGATGAATGTTCTTGGATAATGTCTTTGTTAATTTCTTTTTTCCCTATGGTGCGTTACTGATTTTATGCTCTAGGTTCTAATGTTATGTCAACAAATTGGTGCCTCACAATTTGGTTGAGACATATCCCATCGTGCCATACATTGTACCAAAAAAACCTATATTCCCATGGTGTTTCTTTTTGCAGAGAAGGGTTGATGTCACTGATAAAATTACAAAAAAAGATAGTCTAGCCATGCAGTTCTTTTCCAGATCGAAAATGCCAAATCTATCATGCCAGCGACAGTTATCCATGAAATAGAAACCAAAAACCTACAGGCCAAGAGGAAACTCTGGTTGTGCTTATATATGGTGTACATTACCAGCAACTTCGGCCGGCATTGATTGAGGTTTTTAGGAATTTGGTTTTTCCTTTTGTCTGCTCACTTCCCGTCTTCTGTGCCACAGCATCAATCGCATTTCAATCACTTATCATGGAGTCCAATAAATAGAAATTCCCATTTGCTATGTTTTTCCCCCTTTCCGGAAATTGCATCGCCGATCATTAAAATCAATCTTACTTTAAGATATTGTGTAGGTCTTCAGCTATGTGTTTGGCAAAAATTCCCCTGATTTAGGAACCAAAAAATCTTAAAAACTAGGCAAACCATAATTTCTGAACCGCATCTCATTCCACTTCAGAATTTTACATCGTTCACTGCAAATCTAGGAACGAAATTCTTTTTCTGTGGTTCCAGATCCTCTCCGAAATTTCCCCCGGTKAGTTTTCGTAAACTCGTATTAATTCTTCTAATCCACTTTCTTTSCTTCCACAGTCCACCAATGCAAATTTCCTTCGTCTTTGATCTATGTCTTTGTCGATAGATCTTAAGAACCCAAACCAAACCAAAATTATGGGATACTTCGTTCATTGAAAATCTTGCTTAGGGCTCATTCTGGAACGGAGAAGAATCCTTATTTCTTAAGGGGGAAATTTTAGTCTACAAAATTAACAAAAAMCRGCTTGAAAAAAAAATTTCCCGCTTGCRTTATTTTTCAGTTTGAAAATATGAAATGAATTGCTTATTTTTTTAAAAAGGAGATTCCTACACCGGRCTCTTGCAGCACATTAATTCTACTTAAGGTCTCGGTTATTTGGTCCATCCAAGTTTTTTGATGGGCATAATCGTGGTATCGTCCTTGTCTGTGACGATAGAGACCTAGCGGCTGCTTCCCGGCAATCGAGGTGAACTTCGTCCGTTCATTGATCTGTACTTCCTGCCTCCATTACTGGTACCCTATATCTCTTGTCTATCGCTCTCTAGAATCAGACCTTGCGCTGGTTCCTCTCTCWATTTCCATTTTATGTATGAAAAGAGGTAAGTCACCATATCTCCGTTGTCTTCTTCTGCTGCATCTGCACCCCAATACACCCGCGTGTACGCGCTTCTTCCACCGTTTTATGTAGAGAGATGGCTGCGCATATCTACGTTCCTTTCTTGCCCTGTGTCTCCGTTCAGATGCACATACACCTAGCCACCTTTTCCCCGTTTTGTCTTCGATGCTTCGCTGTTCTGAGATTTCTGTGTTGTTGTGTCATTTACCTATCGCCCTACTGTGCAACGATTGGTTGCCCCATTTCCGTTGCTTTTCCATGTCTTACTTTTAAATTTGGGAAAATGCCCTTATCGCACTCAATATTCGATTCTATTTACGGCTTCGAGTTTTTGCCGTTTTCTTTTCCGATGTGCTTAGTTGCTTTGCCGATTTCAAACATTATTTTCCCTGTCCTTTCTTACAGTTCGTAGGCGCCGTTTTTCCCTTCCGTTCTTCCCRACAGTTTAAATATCCTCCCTATGGTGACCAAAATTTCCCGCTTGCTGTTCTGGAAATTCAGTTCTCGTCTGCGAGCCTCTTTTGCTTACATTTATTCAACTTGTTCCATTCATAGTGCATGTATTTTTGGTAGCGCTTGATTTGCAGTATTCTTAGATCCCTATTTTSCTGATTGTTTATCCTGGTATCTTATTGTTGTTACTTGCTACATGTGTTGCCATCCATCCCTTTGTCCATCCCTGTTCGGGGTAAAAACAAATTTTCCCCGGATAAATATAGAAAGAAAAATTCAAAAGAGGAGAATTAGATTGAGTGTTACCCAATTATATAGATGCCGTTATGTAATCCTGTTCAGTTGAAAACCACTATCAACATACTTGCTCTTCCCTGTCAAAACTAGCAAGGACATAACAAATTTACCAATGAAACTTACTATTTGCCGCTTTATTTGGTCTCTGTCTAAATAAATATTCCTCATGTTGCCGGGCCAACCTTAAATTAACAATTASAAAGGTAACAAATTTAGGTGAAATCTGTTATGGTRTTTGATTTCTATTTCATTTGTTTTGCGCAATCATTCTGCATTTGTTTGGCATTCATGTGATGCATTTATGGTTTTCGCTCTTTAGGGAAAATGGTTCTTCGTRCTCCATTTGTGCGTTGGGCTCGCATAAAGAATCCATCGCCAACCTCTCCAAGGGCAGCGCTCTTTTACTTACAAACTGCCGAAGGCAGTAAAGTTCCCTGTGCGCTYGCAATTCGTGGTCCTACAAATCGCATTACATACACGGCTTTGGGTGCATTTCTTGATGAATATCGTCAGATCCTGCCTTTGGGTGCTGTTACTCAGTGGAGATTCGGCTCTATGTTTGCGCAGTGGTTGGATGGTCTTCTGTACCATTCGTTCCTCCTATGCAGTGAAGAGGGTGTGCCCATACTTTCTTTGCTCCTGTCCTATTCTCAGTGATATTAGTTATATTATCAATTTCCCGCTTCCCTTTTCTTCACCAATGGTGCCAATTACAATTTACAGTGATCTCATGCCATCTTGTTGCAGGTGTCCGTAGTGCATGGCACTTAGACTATGTCGCCTCGGCTTCTTCTTGCCAGGTGCGCATCTACAATCATTTTTGTGTTCCAGACTTTTTCATACAATGTCTTTAATAGTTGGAAATCCCTGTTTTACTTCCAGAAATTACCGAATGGACTCCGCGCGTGCTTCCCTGCTAATGGTGCGAGCACATGGATTCTGCTTAGGCATGGATTCAGAGCCTKGCCAATTGAGGTTATCAACTTTGAATTTCGTGAAGGGTGGGATRCTTTCCGTGATGTTCATGCACTCCGTCCTGAATTCAAACTAATCRTGTCTTGTGAGCGAAAATGGATTTTCCACACAGCAATCTTAAAACAAAATGACGAAGAACTTGTCTATCAGTGGTCTGCCCCGAACCCACAGTGGCGAGAGTTCCATTCTCCTCCAGGTTTTTAACAACCTGTTGGTCTCCTGTCCATTCTTTTACCTAATATAAAATTTCATAATCTTCCTTTCATTTATTGTATTCCATTACATATGATCATTACGATATTTCCTGTCATGGTTTTTCCCTGTGCTGCAGCGAATTTGCGTACTGCTTGTTTGCCATCTGCTATTGCAAGGGACCGAACTATGGTCAAATTTGGATTTTGGTATCTTCCAGGCCAGATACTTCGACTGGTATTCAGGCTATCTTAGCTTTTGTTGTTTCTCGCTTTTACAACAGTATGAACAAAACGCTCATTCTATGATGTATATTTACTGTCTTGCTTTTTCCTGCATAGGAATGTGAGGCTCGTCTTAGCGAAGTCTTTGACGTTTTCGATCTTGAGGATATGGTTATCCATATGGCTAATCGCACTTGGGAAATTAAAATTCAAGATCTGAAGCTGGATGTTACTGAATTTGRCCAATTCTGGCATGCTCTTGACATGGAATTGCTTGACTATTTACTGATCATCATGTTACCAAACGCAGATTTTCAAATCGTTGTCTTCGACACAAGTGATGAAATCGAGAAAATTTACGCTTGGTTCTAGCCTGGTCACGTTGGCTCTTGATCTTTTGCGTCTCCTGCTGTGGCTCTTTCCAGACAATAGGTGCTGCCATTTTGTGAGCAAAACTTTTGTGCAGATATAACTTTTATGCCCTRCTGTTCATGGTATTCCACTCCGTAACACTAATTAAGTTTCCTGACCATCTTTCCTGTTTTCTGTAAATATAAACTCATGCGTCCAGCTGATTTTGCTTGTTTATATATCGCTCCCTCTTTTGTGACGGTACCTACTGCCATTTTGTGCATGTGATTCCTACGGCTTGCTCTCAATTTTCCCCTTTGCTTTTTCCGTTACCTACATCTTCCCATCCTACTCCATGATCTTTAGSCATCCACAGGCTCATACAGTGCATCCATGTGCTTCCAAATCTATGTACCGTACCCATGTCTAGCTAATTTCTAACGTTAGGCACATGCTGTGCTCTCTCTTGTGCTATGGCTAAAAAATATTCGACTTAACTCAATTCCTTTCCTATTCAATATCATATATGGTGATGATATTTCTAATGCAACAGCTTCTTTAACCGCTTGCGTTGTTACATGCATAAAATACTTCACTGTTGGTTTTGATAACCWTATTCCCACCCTGATTCAAATTGCAAATCAACGAACCAAATCACAGGTTCATCTTCTTCCGATTCATTACCGATACTCTTATTTAACAAACAAGCCAACGCTCAAATATTTAGGTCATCTATTAAATGAGTCAATTTTAAATCGATTCATTAAACAAAAAATAGATTCATTCAAGAGACATTCACGCAGTTAAGGTAGCCTACTTAGTATATCRCTAACAAAAAAGAAACTTAGAGCTATTACAGGTTGATTTTACCTAACTCATTTTCATTTATAAGCATACAAGTTTTCCRATATCTTCGTTAATTCATACCCATTTTTAAACTTTTCACATTCACYGAGCTCATCATAAATCTGTACATTAAAATTAATTTATTCCCAATCTTCTTTCGAATGATAAGTCTATATATAAAACAATTTTCACAGCCCTCAGAAAACACACAAAWAACCTCCCCTAGATTTCCCATCGAATTTTAATGCTGGAGATTCCTCGATGTAATGAGGGCATGATTTCAAGACTGCACATTACAAATTTCAATCAAAAAATTCATTATCGTTCATTCCATCTGCGCAGTTTATTACTTAACTTTCGTTTTCACCAATTTCTTAAAGACAGTGATAAAATTATATCCTGCCTACATTAACCAGTGCAGATCATCAAAGTTTGATCAAAAACTATAGCATTTATATCTCAGGGATTATTAAATATGCTTCCTACATTCACTCCAATAACTCCGCATATATAGACAAACAATAATAATTAATTAAAAAACCGTAAAGAACAAACTACAAATCTGGTTCTTCCCATTTCGTTCTCTTTCTATTGTCTTACCTGCGTCGAGTCCAAAACAAAATATGGTCTGTACAGCAAAGCTAAGGCCGGAAACCCAAAAAAATGGCTGCACCCCTACAAACCTATACTTTACTATGCCTGCTCGTACAATTAGGGACAACTTCTCAGTTGTTCACATGCCTGAGTAATGATTTTGATAGTCACATCATTCCTCCATTAGTGTAAAGATATGGTATATCTACCATCAATATAATGTAAAATAATATGTTCCCTCCGTTCCTAAATAAGTTTCCCTCTCTGAAATTCCAACTTTTTAAGGGAACATGTAATTAATACATCTACTTTCCACCATTTATCCCTATATTCTACCTATTACACACAACTTATGTCCAGATGCGAGAGACACTTCCGGAATTTTATAAAATTCCTACTTCTATTTTTGCAAAAGGACAATCATTTAGAAACATCCCAAAATCGAATAAAGGACTCTCAGTTACAAACAGAAGAGTATTAGAATCTCGTTCAACTCGATAGGTTAATTGGCCTTTTTTTTCCCCCCCCCCCTTGGCTCGATTTTCCCTCTTGTTTTTCCCAGTTCCCATGAATTTTGAATGATTGTTGCATCAATGTGACAAAAAAATCCTAAAGGGTCAAAAATTACAAGATATAATTTCCCCAAATGGCGAAAAAATTAGGCCAATAGAAAAATTATAATTCCGCAAAATATGCTCCCCTCATCCCTTCTTAAATGTGCTATTCCATAATTTCACTTTCATAAAAACAAAATCCTCTTTCTGTCTCTTATGTGGAGTTCGATATTCAATTTTTTGCTATCCTTTAGTAAATGCCCATTTTTTAGGGTTAGTGGATAAAGGTTGATGCATTATCGATTTTCTCCCTGAAAGTAAATTTCGTTTCCACAAATTTATCGATAGGGATATCATACTAATGAGTAGATGGGGATAGTGAAAGAAAAAATTAATGCAAAAAGTATAATAATGATACTCCATCTTTTTGATGAAATTTAGAATTACAAGATAGGCCATTTAAAAACAAAACAAAAGCAATACCGTTTTATTTTGCATGTCAACATTTGCTTTTGCTTTTCCTTTTTGCCCCCCGTAAGAGCATTGTCACTGTGTCTAAGTTTCCCAAACCAGAACTGCATTTACCAACAAAATACAAAATGTGTTAGCTTTTACCTACACATTTTAAAAGATAATTATTTATTGACAGACAACCCAAAATAAAATATTCACCTTCAACAAAATGGTAAAAAGGCTGTTCCATGCATTCAATATTTAAACCTTGGAATAAAATATTGCACTGTTTTTCAGGCAACAAAATTACATGCTTTGCAGTTTAATTTCCCTAAAACGATCACAAATTTTTTATGGATGTGGAATACATGGACATGTCATTTAGGTTGTTAAATTAAAAAGCAACAAAATGAAAAGAGAATGAAGGCAACATTACTCTTCCTTTTYCGAGGTCATCGCATCGCCTTTGTGTGTTATGTGTTGTATCTTTCTTTGTTTGAAAACAACATAATTTTGCGTATAKATAGATGATCTTCTATGATGTCTTTGTTGATTTTTTTTGCTATAGTGCATCACTAATTATGTGCGCTAAATTTCCCTAAAATACTTTTACCGCGTTATAATACACACTGCTGCAATTCCAATCATGAACTTAACAAGCCGCTCTATTTGGCGAATTGATTTGATTGCCTTCCCCATGCGCTCCAGCTCTCAACGGATGATCGAAGTGCTTACTCCTGACAGAGAATTTCCCAGGTCCGTACAATATCCTCATCGCTCAACCATGCTTGCATGGCATGAAGGCAATCAACATGCACAGGTTTCAAATGTTCACAAAGCTAATGTGTTGAAAATAACAACCAAAGAAAGCAACCGTGCTGAAACAAAACCATGCTATTACGCTAAAACTGCAATCCATACTTTTATTTAACRCTGCAAAATCTTAAAAATCTTACAGAAAAGTTGTGAATTATGGGGCTCAAATAACAACACAATTTTTTATCACAAGTTTTAGGGATGAAATCAAAAAAGTACTGGAAATTACTAAAAAACGCACTTACTCTTTTCCCAATACCCCAAAAAGGAAAAAAACAAATAAACCCCCCCCAAAAAGGCAGAGGAACTCCAATATTTTTACTAATCACCAAGTACTGCACAGACCTTGAAATTTGTAAGCCGTCACTTCGACCCACTTCTATACCAAACACACAAACCCTCCATTCCCCCACCATGCACAGCAACTCATAAAAGAGCAGTTAAAGTTAAACATTACGTTCTCCACTGTGCTCTGCCCTCTTATTCGCCATCCAGCAAGCTGCAGAATTCATCCCCGCACTCCACTCCACGGTAAGATAATCTTCTATGTATGTTCGTCCTTCCACCAATTGTCATAAAAACAGGTGACAAATTTTCTGTAATCCACTTGTATTTCTGCTGCTGCATCATATTCATGCATTCCATAACTTTTCTGTTCCTGCAAGTGTTTCCTTGTTCCGATCACACTATTCGTTGCCATTTACCTATACCTGTACAGAACAAACATCCTTTCAAATATTACACTTCTAAAGTATAGAACATACACAACTAATTACTAATCAAGACAAAACATGAATATGATTATAGCATACCAGAAATGTCCAGCAGTGGGCATAAACGAACATCATGCTCTCAACTATCACAACATCAAAGAGATGACATAAACACAAAGAAACGAGCTTCGTACCATAGAAATAAAAAAAAGCGAGACAACCTATTCCCAGTTGGTATAGAGGACCAAATCAGTGCAGAAGAAAATATCGCCTCCAGTTTGTTCCTCAACAACGTTCAGGATCATACCAGCACTGATCACCACATATTCGCTGCATACAATGCTCCAGACACAGAAAGCGCAGGTACATTACTATGTTCCCGTTCAGGTCTTCTTTTCTGTGTCTGGTTCTTCACTAAGTAGCAAATTTCTGCTGTCTTATTCACCGTTTCAGAGACTAATATTTCAGGATATTATTTCCTTTCCATAGGTCCTTCAGCTCCACCATCAATTCCAGCTCAATCTCAACCATGTATGGAAATCCTCTCCCTCTGTTGCGTTCTCACTTTCCTGCTCCGTGTTTATGCACTTATTAACGGTAACTTATCTGCTATTTTAATAGGTGCTTTGTCTGATATTCCCATAGGTAATTACTGAACACTAAACTATGAGATGCTCTTCGTTTTAGAACTTCTATTTTTAACATCGAGTATTTTGATACAGGAATAGCAATTGGTACTCTAATGCCATTACCAACCATTCAACAACGTTCCATACCAGCTGAATCATTTACCTTGCCAGCAATGCAGCCCTGTCAATTTTGCGAGGCTAAAAAGTTTCCCTATGAAACGGTGAAATTCTGTTGCTCCGGTGGAGAGGTTTCTTTATATCCAATCGCTATTCCACCACAATTGCAGCACCTATACTCTGGTTATGGACCTGATTCAGGCCACTTTCTTCAATATATCAATCCATACAACACCATCTTTTCATTCACATCAATGGGTGTGCATCTTGATCCTTTATATGCAAAGCGAGTAAATGGAATTTACACTTTCCGTGCTCAAGGTATAATCTATCATGCAATCAATGGTCTATATCCTTCTGGACAAACACCGTCATATTTGCAGCTTTACTTTTATGATACAAGAAAAGAAGCCGACAACAGGAAAGGTGATCTTAACAAATTACGTTCAGATATTATATCACAGTTGATCGACATCCTGAAGATTAACCCATACTCTAAATTTTTCCGCGGTTTAAGTGAAATACCAAATCTCGACGAATATCAAATAAGATTGAAGGCAAATCCTGATATGCACGAACGGACTGCCAAACCACCAACTGTGTCACAAGTGGCTGCCATCTGGATTGAAGATGAAGATGCAACAGAACTGCAAGAGCGTGATATAATTGTGCAGAAGCATGACGGTCATAGCAAGCGTATTAGCTATTATTATGGTTGCTATGACTCACTTCAATATCCATTACTTTTCCCACTTGGTGAGCCTGGGTGGCATCAAGGCATCAAGAAGATAAAATCCAATACTAGAAGTCAAATTTCTTCAAGCCATATCAAAATTTGTCCAACTCAGTCATTAACAGCAGACGAATTAATTGCCAATGAAGCAACAGGTAACAAAATCTTTACCTTTTTACTTCAAAGGCAGCAGGTTTCCTGAGTTATAGTTCAAACATATCTTGCTCTAATCTTATATTATTTTGTCTTGTTCAGTACATGCAGCAAAACAGCACAAAACACCAATGGTATCTGCGCGCGAATTTTATGCGTATCGGTTCCAAATCAGGCCAACCACAACCTCTATACTCCTGCAGAGTGGCCGTYTACTGCAACAGTTTGCTGTTGATATGTACGTTAAAATTGAGACATCGAGATTGGACTACTTCAGGAATAGACAGCACGAAATCAGAGCCGACTTATATCAAGGAATCGTTGACTGTGTAAATAATGGCGAATCTCATGGTTTAAAGGTTGGCACACGTGTTGTTCTTCCGGCCACCTTCACAGGAGGTCCAAGAGATATGCGAAAACGATATCTAGATGCAATGGCCCTTGTTAAAAGATATGGGAAACCAGATTTGTTTCTAACTATGACATGCAACCCAAATTGGCCAGAAATCAAAGCAGAGTTAAAGCGTCATGAGGAAGTGCAGAACAGGCCAGATTTAGTATCGAGAATATTCCGAAGTAAATTTGAGTATTTATGCAAAGAAGTTATCAAGAAAGAGCTATTTGGCCCAGTAGCAGCTTATACATTTGCAACTGAATTCCAAAAACGGGGATTGCCACATGTGCATATGCTGATAATACTTAAAGGAGCCTACAAGATAAGCACTGCTCAGCAAATTGATTCTTTTATTTCGGCTGAAATACCGGACAGATATCAACAGCCACATTTATATGCAATGGTGCTCAAGCATATGTTACATGGACCTTGCGGAGAATTAAATAAGCAAAATCCATGCATGGAGAATAATAAGTGCAGGAATCACTATCCAAAAAATTACTGCGAAGAGACTATGATATGTCCGGATGGCTATCCAATATATAGAAGGCGACCAAATGGTGAAGAGGCAACAATACGTGGCCATAAGCTAGACAATAGATGGGTTGTGCCATATAATCCTATTCTTTTAGCCATGTTCGACTGCCATATTAATGTTGAGGTCTGCTCCACTATCAAAGCAGTGAAGTACTTATATAAATATATATATAAAGGATACGATAAAATTATTTACCGTCTCGCGACTGCAAATGAAACTGAAGGCATTGACGAAATCAAGCAATTCCAAGATGCCAGATGGATTTCACCACCAGAGGCAATGTGGAGAATCTTCCGATTGCCTCTGTATGAAATGCGGCCAGCTGTCATAACTCTCCAACTACATCTACAAGATTGCCAACCAATCAATTTCAGTGACAGCACCAACCTACAAAATATAGCAGGAAATGCATTCATGCAACGCACAATGCTTACTCAGTTCTTTTGGATGAATGCAAACAACAAGAAGGCAAGGCAAAAGAAACTGCTATACCAAAATTTCCCAGAGGAGTATGTATGGGACAGCCAAACAAGAACATGGCATGAACGGCAACAGAAAGAAGTCATAGGAAGGATTGCAACTGCAAATCCCAAAGAACAAGAAAGATATTATTTAAGGCTCCTATTAAATCATATTCCTGCTCCAACTTCTTATGCATACCTGCGCACCGTACACAATGTGACATACAACTCTTTCAATGATGCAGCAATAGCTCATGGCCTGCTAGAAACTGATGACAGTAATGAAAAATGTATGGAAGAAGCATGTGTCTACCGAATGCCAATATCACTGAGACAATTATTCTGCACCATTCTGATCTACTGTACTCCAGCTGATCCAATTGAATTACTGTTCAAGTTCGAAGATGATATGACAGAAGATTATACATCCCTACAGAAACTGACAAAAGAGGACGCACGTCAACAGCTACTTCATGCCATAAATTCAGAATTGCAGTCAATGGGGAAAAATTTACGCGACTTCCAGTTATCGCACCTTGTTAATTCAGCAATTAACGATCAATCAATTTGCCGCGAAGTTCATGATGAGATGGATCTTCCAATTTCTGAACAAGACCTACASAGTCCAGCTCTCCTCAATACTGACCAACAAATCGCGTATGATGAAATACTGGATGCAGTTTTCAGCAATAAATCCAAATGTTTTTTCATTGACGGACCAGGAGGAACAGGTAAAACATTCTTGTACCGGGCGATATTAGCACAAGTTCGTTCACAGCGGAAAATTGCCTTGGCAACTGCAAGCTCTGGAGTTGCGGCGTCAATATTACCAAATGGGCGTACCGCTCATTCCCGCTTCAAAATTCCAATCGCCAAAGAGACAAAGCTCTGCTGCAAAGTAGGAAAACAGACAGGTTTGGCAAATCTTTTAAGACAGACAGCACTCATTGTCTGGGATGAGGCATCAATGGCAGACAGGCATTCGATCGAAGCACTTGACGCTCTACTTAGAGATATAACAGAAACCGACGCTTTATTTGGAGGAAAAGTCGTCGTTTTAGGGGGTGATTTTAGGCAAGTGCTGCCTGTCGTGCCAAAAGGATCGCGCGAAGATTGCATAAATGCAAGTTTGGTAAGGTCATACATTTGGCCAATGCTGGTCAAGATCAAGTTAAACCAAAATATGCGCGCTAGGACTGACGGTGCATTCAGCACATACATTCTCCGAATTGGCAATGGTTTGGAACCAGAAGACCATGCCGGACAAATTAGATTGCCGTCGTTCCTGACTGTGCAGCCAACAAAAGCAACATCACCGTTGGATCACCTCATTGAATTTGTCTTCCCGACCATTGCAACAACCGAATCCCAACACATTTCACTATCAAATTCTGCAATCTTAACGCCAAAAAATGATGCAGTCAACGAAATCAATGAAATCATTACAGCTAGATTTCCTGGAGAAGATCAGGTCTACTTAAGCGTTGATGAGACAACAGATAAAGCACAAGAAGGGCTCTACATTGACCTCATTAACTCTCTTACTCCACCAGGGATGCCAGCACATAAGCTGATCCTCAAGAAAAATATTCCAGTTCTCTTGCTAAGAAATATTAACCCATCCAAAGGCCTATGCAACGGCACGAGACTAATATGCAAAGAATTCTCCAGACACATCATCGCTGCCGAAATAACCAGCGGTGAAAAGAAGGGCACAACAGTTTTCATACCAAGGATCCCACTGCACCTCAATGRTCCTGAAAAATATCCAGTTGAATTTACCCGTCGCCAATTCCCTATCAGGCCATGTTTTGCTATGACAATCAATAAAGCTCAAGGACAAACACTAACGACTGTTGGTGTTTACTTACCAGAGCCGGTTTTCTCTCATGGTCAACTATATGTAGCATTATCTCGAGCAACAACAGCAAAAAAAGTCCAAGTACATATTAAACATTCACAAAATGATCCATCAAATTACTATTGCACAAAGAATATTGTATATAGAGACCTTCTACAGGAAGCTAACTGCTTATAATCCCCACACTTATGTTCCTCTGGCACACATATATTACCTAATACAACTAAAGGCACTCAGGTACATGTCATGTCATGCATTAGGTTAAAAATGCATAGCTTCATCAAAAAAACAAAGCAGAACATTGAGCATGTGCATATCATGTTATTCCTGCACTATTATCCCAATCGTACTAACAGCTATTTATTGCAGGTCACAATGACAAAAAATATTTTGCCACTGAAGAACATTGATCTTGATTCAAAGAACTACACAATCGAAGCAATCATAGTTGAAAAAGGAATCCCCAAAAAATCGGCAAAGAATGGTTCACAGTACCAGCGCTTTGTTCTTCAAGACATACAGGTAACCAATCAAACAACTCATCACCTGTACTGCTGTTTATGCACATTTGCATACGTCCTAACCGCCCTTACAAGAAATACTGACCACACCACAGGGAACAAGAATCCAGGCAACAGTTTTTGGGAGCAACATCCGCGTGTTTGAGGACACACTCAAGCTATTCCATACATATTCAATAACCAATGCCAATGTTAATACTACACCAGAAGAATTCCGTTTCCTTCAACAAAGGTGCCAGCTGGTTATTAATGCACGTACACCAGTCGAGGAGATCAAAGTTGACAGTCTCACGATGAGATCAATCAAATTCAACTTCACTCCAATTGCTATGCTTAGCAAAATCAATGTCCCAAATTCCACTTTAGGTTACTTCTTCTACCTTTCTCAACTTCGTTTAAATTACAATAGTAACCTATARCAAATTATGTTGTGCCTTGTAGATGTAGTATTTGCTATTCTGGAAGTTGGAGAGCGCAAACCAGCTAACAGCTCATTTGTTGCAGATGTCAAAATCGTAGATCAAAGGTATACATCCACCAATCAATTTCATAACCATACTCATCTATTTAGCCATGACTAATGTATGCACCTTAAAATCCTATTGCAAGCCTACAACCAAMAATCATATCAATGTGGGAACACTTTAGTGAATACGAAGCTCCAGCAATGGCAAGTTTAAAAGGAACGTATCCAGTTGCAATTGGCCTCAGACTCAAAACATCAACATACTGTGGTGAGCATTTATTCACARTATCCCATCAATTTCGCTTCGTCTGATGCATCTCACAGAATTATCGTACTCATTATTAACAGGTACTACGCTTGCCACCCAAAAAACTTCCGGGTTCATCCTTGATCCACAAACACCAGAGGCAATCACACTTCGATCATGGTAACTCACAACCAAACTCCATTACATGAAAAACACCCACGTATCGAACTGCTTTATTCAATGCCGATTTTTTGATGTTATTAGACAGATCTTTACCCAAAATCAGAGCCAAGATTAAAGTTTACAGTCCAGAAAACATACCGTTTCTCTGATAGTTATCATCCATAATATCTCCAAAACTTTTGCTTTCTCCAGGTGCGTTGCAAACACCAGCACAATTAAACAGCTACCATCAATGGCAGCAATGAAACCACTCATGCTTGCATCAGCAACAAGTTCGTCAAATGATCCAGTCAAGATTATAAATCTTCCCACATCAGTTGAAAAGGTACTCATCAAATAAAAAAAATCGTTTCTGTACCTCCATAGCTTTTAGGCATGCCACCGCATGCTTTAACTTCCACCATCACTCTAAGTTCTGCTACTAACATTACAACAAAATTACAGACCCAGCTTATAAATATCCAAGGCATAGCAAAGGTGACCAATTTCAATCAACGCTTTTACTATTTAGCTTGTTCACTGTGCAACAAGGCAACAAATGCTTATCAAAATGAAGACCTCTGGTGTAACTATTGTGCTAAAAAGGTCGCACCACTCATAAGGTRCAGGCATTTCCTCCCCCTTCCAGTATATTATCTACGTAACAATTCAATTCACCTGATGTGCGGCCCGAATTGCAGGATTAAATTTAATATTGAGATTGAAGACGCGACAGCAGCAATTGAGGCAGCAGTCTTCCCTGAAATTGCTGAAACAATCTATGGCATTACTGGAACCAACATAACGTCAACTGCRCCTGGGGTAAAAAAATTATWCTTCTTTCCACTAAAAAAATCCCATGGAAARGAAATTACTACARSCAACTAACAAATTATTATGGCCAACAGGAATCACTCCCAACCGAACTGCTCRAGAGGCTCAGCGAACCAAAGAACAGCAATATAACACTCAGGGCCTACATGTACACATATGCTGGAATTTCTCAGCTCAAGTTCACTRTTCATTCGATGTCCATTCAAAGCGCATCAGGCAAATTCATARACACTGGAGAAGTACTTGCTCTTCCACCTCCCACGCCAGCCAAAAGAGAGAAAACACATGCACCATCAACATCTGAAGATCCAGCTGAAGCCAATCCAGCAAAGAAACAAAAGCACAACACAAATGAGCAAAGCTGATCTCGCTCACTCCGGCACACTTCACATCTGCTTTTGAACCATGTGCATATAATCAAGTACTTTTGCTCCASTCCATCTCATCTACCGTAACTCTATATATTTTGCTACCCTGACTTTTGAATTACTGTGTATATTTGCTCTGCCCACTTTTAAACCATGACATTTGCTCATAACTTAGGTATGTTATTGTGTAATATTATCCTCAAAACAATGCTTCCCACTAAACTCAGACACCAGACTTTATGCCAACTTCCTATAAATATGCTATAAATGTACTGCCTATGTTCCCCAGTGCTTATCAACATTTCTCATGACTGGCTCATCTTATCTRTCGCTCTTTACCCGGRATAGATAGTTATCCCAGTCCTTCTCGTTCCCACAACGCATAGAAAATTAGTTTTCCCAATCATCCGTATAACAGCAAAAATTACTTAATTTCTCACTAATCAAACAACAAAAACAACATTTACATCCAACTAGAATAGCATACCTCCATTTCCTCACCGCTAACCTTAAGATAGGTGAACCATCTCGTTTGAATTTATTAGAGCTGTTCAGGCTTGCCATCCTGAATGGATATAGGTCTAGGTTTTTTCCCCCTTTCTTGTCTTTGTCTCCCCTTTTCCCGTCTTAGTCTATTTAACTTTTATCCTGTTTTTCCCTTTTGAGTCTAAGGCCTGTTTAAAGGATTGGAATTTTGTGTTTTTCTCCCTGTTCCAACTCCTGTCTTTGGAGAACTGGGAAATTCCCTCTTCACTATTCTCTGCCAGACCAGAAGGCTAAGAAGATGTGTAACAATGCAAGGTCTTGTCTTATTTCCTCTTTCCAACTCCTAAGTTTCAAAAGGCCAAGAGAGTACTTGAGAGTCTGGTTGCTGCTATATTTGAACGTCCAGCAATACAAGAATAGTATGATTCTTCMCTACTTTGAGGTGCCATTCCTTCTTTCCAGCTCCTAACTRTGGAAGGGCTACAAGCCAGCTTACATTCTTAGAATGTTGTTTGGCATCCCATGGCCAGTTACTCTTTCAGCTCCTATGTCTTCAAGGGCTAAGAATGCTTAATCAGTAACTTCTTTTCTCTTTCTCCAACTCCCAATTCAGGGGAGAGCTGAGAGACCATTTCAATACGTATATTCCACTGAGGCTGGTTTTGTTGCTACTGGATTTAAACTGAATGATTCTCATCCAATTCTAACTGATTCTCCACCTATTCCAATATTTCTATGCAGTCAGCGAAAACAAAAAAACAAAAAAACCCTCTGACACAATTTCCATTCAATGCTTACTCAATTTCAATTGATTCTCCACCTATTTCAATTTTTCTGTACATCATTAACCTCAAAAGAAAAGCAAAAACCCTACTCATGCTCTTTATTCACATACCTTATTCTTCTTCTGCTTCTTCAGCTGCTCGTGCTCTTCAAACCAAAACTATAAAACATGCAAAGTATTCCTGCTCGTCCTCGTCACTCTCCTCGCATCGGCGATCCAAATAAAATCTATCCTCACATCGGCAATCAAGATAAAATCTATCCAAACCCCCGCGCCAATCACCATAACCGCAGCTAAATCCCCCTTCTACTGCGCCCAATAATATCCCTTYGATCCCTTTGCTACGGTAAGAACATCTCCAGGACACACGCCAGGACACAATTCCCAGCAACATGCCGGGAAAAAAAAGGGAAAGGTCACACCCAGCAGCCTCTCTTTCCCCGTCGTCAGTTTAACCTCGCCTCTTATCCCCCCCTGGTTCTAGCAAGATTTCTGACRCTCCCTTCTGTCGATTCTCTCTCTCTCTCCCTTTCTCTCTCTCTGCCCCCATTGCATCCCCCTCATCAGAAGCTGGATTGGTAAATTCCCCAGTACTGGGTTCTCCGACTGTGAGTTTTCCAATCGCCAATGCATAGGACGAGGGGGGGGGGGGAGGGGGCGAATCTGGAAATTACAGAGAACAGATATATGTGTGAGAGAGGTAAAGGCCTCAGTCGATTTGAGTGTCTATCTATGAGAGAGAGAGTAAAAATGGCGGTGGATGCAGGGGTGGTRACAAAGGAAGGCGAATTACAGATTTTTAATTTTTGGAGGACCTTGACATTAGTGGAGAGACCCTCCCAGGTGATTTACTCCCTCCGTCCGGATTTAATTGTCCTTTTTTGGAGTTTGTGCCAATTTTCAATCGATTATATCTTGTAATTTATAATTTTTTTACGTGATTTTGAAAACACTGTATTATARAACTAATCGAGATCTATCAAACAAGATCCATATTCGATATGAAATTCATTACGGATTCCAAKATATAACCCATTTTTTAACCGGTTAGAATAGAACTAGAGACAATTAAATCCGAACGGAGGGAGTATTATTTATTTTCTTAAATAGCTAGGGTGTGGAGGAGACTGTTGAGAAGCACACAAATTTAGTAGCTACCTAGGGAACTTTTACTCACCAAAATAGCTACAAAAATAGTGTATCTCCTGGATATGCTCAGTCCATTCAAAATAAACCGTCCAATTACACTTATTCTCATGTGACCACTGCAAAGACAAAATTCCCCAATACCAAAAACAGAAAAATGTAACATTATGCCATCAAATATATTCATTTCACTGGGCCTCTTATATTCATATTATCTTCTTTTCCACGTTCCCACCAACAACAAAACTCCAAATAACAAAATTTATCAAATAATATATAGGCAAAAAATTAACTCATTCTAGATCATCAAAGTCAAGAAAAAAGTATAATAGTACAATCATATTTCCGCAAATTACAACTCTTAGCGAGCTTTACCAAAACAGAAACTCAACCAAATGGCACAATAACAGTTACAAGACACAAAAACACTTCAATTTCAATTTCCCTTRAATCAGTTACACATGCACTCTTAACTAAACACACATTTAAACATTCGTATGGTTAAAACATAATTTTACATCATTAATGAGCACATAATATAACATCTTCAACAAGCACATAATATTCGTGCGTTGCACGAAACCGAACCTAGTCCCTTAAAAAAATTCACAATCGACAAGGTTCATCATTCCGCCCAAATTCACTACAATTACGCATGTGTTCATTGTAGTACTCAATACTCATGTGTGCATATCATATATTATCTACTTTAAGCACTTCTTGAGAAGCAACAGTGAATGTTTCAAAAAAAATTAATAATAATTTCTCACTATCGTTTTTATCTAATTAAAAGATACTGACTTTATGACCGGAGGATAACATTTGATATTATATTCCCCTCAATGTATATTTTATTTGGACCATAGCAAGGTAATTATGGATTGAGTCAAGTTCAACATTTGAAAATGGAGGTTATGTTGGTGGGCGTGAGTTGTGACATTGATTAAACAGTTGGTGTACACCATTAAAGTGAAAGAAGAAGAAGATTTAGATAGCAACATGCTTTACCCAACATCCCAACATTGCTACTCACTTTTCAAGAATAAAAATCCACTCCTAAGATGGAACGGTGGACATAAAAACAAGGTAGGAACAG
>QEFC01004355.1:48102-65871 GCA_009746105.1 Rhododendron williamsianum | reverse complement strand
CAACCAATCGAGCAAACAAATATGATCAATCTGTATGGCGATGCCCCGTTTGGGAGGTGTCTACATACTATCGAGTCTAGCGTAGAAATTCTCATAGGCTTTTAACTTAGCATCCCTAACGGCTTTCTTAGCTTCCTTGCTAGCTTGCTTATAACCCATAAATTTTTCCTCATTCCGGTCCTTTTGCCACTTTTTAAAGCACTCCTTCTTGGCTTTTACTATGGTTTGAATCTCGTCATTCCACCACCATGTCTCCTTAAAAATTGGATCTTTTCCCTTTCACTCCCCAAGAACTTCTTTCGATATTCTTCTAATACCGTCAGCTATGGTATTCCACATATTGTCACTATCGCCTTCCACTCCCCACCGTACTTCTTGAGACATTCTTTCCTTGAATACCTCTAGTTTATCCCCTCTTAGGCCCCACCATTTAGTCCGTGGGCATCTAGTTTCCTTTCTCCTTCTAATATTCCCCTTGAGACAAATATCTAACACTAAAAGTCTATGTTCTGCCACTAGACACTCTCCGGGAATAACTTACAATCCTTACATGTCAAGCGGTCTGCACCTCTAGCAAGAAAATAGCCGATTTGGCTTCTATTGGCTCCGCTCTTAAAGGTAATTAAATGCTCTTCTCGCTTCCTATAGAGAGTATTCCCCACTATAAGGTCAAAAGCTACTGTAAAATCTAAGATTCTCCGACCACCTTCGTTAAGGTCACCAAATCCAAAGCCACCATGCACCTTCTCATACCCTTGCTTATGCACTCTCACATGACCATTGAAATCGCCTCCTATAAATAGCTTCTCCCCAAAAGGTATCTCTTGAACCACGCATCCATCTACTCCCAGAATTGCTCTTTAGTAAGATCATCCAAGCCTGCTTGGGGTGCGTAAGCACTAATAATATTAACTATGCTCCCTCCAATCACAAGCTTAACTAAAATAATCCGATCTCCTTTCCTCGTGACTGTAACTACCGAATCTCATAAACATAAAATTCAGTTACTACCTACCTTTGTTAAATTAAAAACCTTTCAAACTCTTAAATTTTCATATCTCACATGGGATATTTCCTATTTGGATTCAATTGTATTGTAAAACTGGTGAAAATATTCATATGGAAAGCCGACGCATGTCTCATATTTTGGAACATTTATTAAATCTACCCCATGCTTGTAATATTTATGGAATGACCTCTTTGTTCATGAGCCTATCAAGCCAAACACTCATATGCTCAAGCTTGGCTTGAATTCATAAACAAACAAAAACACGTGATTGAGCTTGGTTTATATTTTATTTAAACGAGTTTGAATAGCCAAAAATTGAGTTGGCTCGAGGTGTTTGGTTCGTTTAGCAACCCTAATTTCCACCAATCACACGGAAGATAACGTTCACCATCTTGTAAAGAGGATGAACAAAATTATTCTCGTTATTTATTGCTGTTATTTCTCTTTTAATTACTACACATAATAAACTCAATCCCATATCAAGTTGATCAAATAATATTTGTCTTTTGTTCAAAATTTTGGATTTTTCATACATTGCTTGTTAATATCTAATTAAACTAGTTGTTGTTTTTTTATGAGTCCTGGGACACATAAACTTACAAAATATGTCACGCTCTCGATTTTAAACATAGTTATTAATAACTTGTCATAAATAAAATCCTCGCAATATTGTACATAACTCCAACAAAAGGTTTTCTAAACTCATTTCACCGAATCATGAACAGTTCAAAATATTACAATACAGGGACTCCAGCCCAAAATTTTCCTAATGAATAGATCATTGAAAGATTTAGTCATAATTACATCTTCTGAAAAGTATTTTACAAGGATGAATAAACAACTCCCCTTCAACCTAACTTTCAACAAATGTCTGAACGTGCACCAAGCGCTCTAGGCTACTGCCTCTCGTCCATACCTAAAAATGAAGGGTTGAGCTGCACTAGCCTAGTAGAAAAATCTCTAACTAACTCTACATGAAAATGGGATGACAGGTACCAAGGAAACATTTTCTTTTAAACAAGTAAATTTTTTTTGGCTGAAAGTATATCGTGGGACATTATCCTTTCTTTGGAGAACATGAGACTCTTTCACTCACACACGTTCTAGTTTCACGCAAACACCTACTTCTTAAGTTTTAGGCTTACCATCACCATTATCAAATTCTGCTAACGCATTTCCACTGACTAGTGACAATTCGAGTTCGTTAATCGGTCAATTTCTCTTTCTTACCCCACCTCACTAACCAACCCTTCATCAAAATATACACACTACGCATGAGAAGGAGAAACATGATATGAACACGGATAAGTCGCACCCAAAACCTCGGTGTGAAATCAAAGAACTCACACATTTACAAAATTCAGTCTCTTAAACCCCAAGTTAATAACTACCGTATCCCCCTTGTATCCCTTTCAATCATATTTCCATTGTAAGTCTATCATGCAAATATTTATCTAAATATACCCCTGGATACATTGCACTTTGAAGTGTCAAACATATGTTCATACCACAGAAATTACCTAACCGATATCAGGACAAGCCCCAACAATTGGCGAAGTCTATAAAAAATAAAAGAAAGCTAGTACTGACCTTCAAATGCTCCAAGATACCAGCTCTAGTGCGACATTCACAATTTCTCATATGAATACTCCATGTTTCCCAAATCTTTTCATAAACCATAAACTCCATGTTCGATAGTAATAACATGCAACCAAAGTGTGAATAACAACATCATTTCACAATTTAATTCAAAAGACTAGAGGTGGCAAATGAGTGGGTTTGGGTGGGTCGAAATGGGTTGTGGGTTGAATATGGGCGGGTTGAATACGGGTCAAAAGTAGACGGGTTGAGATGGGCCGGGTCAAATATGGGTCAAGCCATACCCAAACCCGACCCGTCCCAACCCAAAAACAAAAACATGCTACACTTGTGACCCAACAGTAAAATACAGTCTCGCTAATCTCAACTATCCTTCCTTCTCTGTACCTCTCCAAAGCGCTGTACTTGGTCGTGGTGGGAGCACTAGCGGTAGCGTTGGGTCCACCGTGGTGAAGTATACCCGAATAGTTACCAATGTTGGAGCGGCGGCTATGTACAATGTGTCGGTTAGTTTGCAAAGTGAGTCGGTTAAGGTTYCGGTTGAGCCGGATTCGTTGAGTTTCAGTGAATTGAATGAGAAGAAGTCTTATACGGTGACGTTTACTGCTAGTTCGATGCCATCGAATTCGTTTAGCTACGGACGTATTGAGTGGACCGACCGAAAACACATATATTGTTGGAAGTCCGATTGCGGTCTGCTGGACGTGAATGGGCCGGGAAGAGGGAATGTGATTCGGTTCTCTTTACTGGCTGGCTCGAAAGGAGCATGGATGGTTCTTTTTAAGCTGTTTTCTTTCTGTTTTTTTTTTTTTGCTTATCTAAAAAAAAAACATGCTACAATAGCTGAGGGAAATTGTTAAGCCACTAAATATTGGACAAAAAATAACAAATACGATGACATTAAAGATTAAAATGATGTTACGTGCATTTTAAGAGATGAAGGTGACAAACGATTAATCCCAGAAATTATGACGAAAAATTAAATAAAAAATAAAAAATACCAAAATAAGTTTCAGACTTGTAAGTTCAAAAGAACGCAACCGGTATTCAAAAGAAGTATTGAAGCAATTAGAGGCTCAAAAAGTTGCCTATCAAAAAAAAATTAGAGGCTCATTTAAAGAAATGAGAGAGAGAGAGAGAGAGAGAGAGAGAGAGAGAGATATCTAAACCTTGGGAGTGGAAAAAATTTCAGTGCCGAGCGGTACCACGTGGTACCTGCTCGGTGCATCCGAGCCGTCCATTGCGTTTTTGGATGGCTTAGGTTTGGAGAGAGAAAAATGAGAGAGAAAGTGTTGGGATGAAAAGAGCGAGATGGTTTCAATTCGAGCCGTTCAAAAGTGTATTGGACGATCCGGATGTGCCGAGCGGGCACCACGCGGGATGTACCCGAAAAATTTCTCCTTGCGAGTCAAAATGAAGACCGAGAATGGTTTTGTCTAGAGGCAACAAATTGAATTTTTACCTTAACTGATGTAGTAGGCCGAACATAACGGCTCAGATCGGACTCCCTCGAGCACGGTCCGAGCCCAAGATGGCGCTTAAATCCAACATCGTCGGAAGGGCACGCTCGGCAGTAGACCAAGCTCGGAGAAGGGTCTCATCCCATCGACCCGATGCCTCGGCCACAAGAGGAATTATCCGGCTCGGCCAAAGATCGGGGCTTGTAGATGGCCCCACCACTTCTCCGTCTCTCCGAGCCTTCCCCCTATAGGCTCGGGTAGAGAGAGGGCTCGGCCCATTCCAATACCACACTCCACCCCACACGCTGAAGCGATTATGCCAAGAGATAATGATTGGTGCACATTGGGGTGACAACTCATCCCAGAAACGGTTACTAGATCTTATCGGAGACGTCACAATGACGCTAGCCGACCCGTGCGAGGCACATGCCTGTACTTGGAGAGCAAGCCAAGTAGACTCTATAAATACCAAGCGAAGCAGCCCTAAAGAGGTACACACACAAAATCTCACACTAAAGCCCTAGTCTCTTTGCCACACCCTCGATTTTTAACATAAATAAATAAAACTTTTTCAACAAAAGATCCTCGAATATCATAATTAATACCCTAAAGGGTTCCCACCTGTTTAACTTTACAACAAGTCCCCAAGTCAAAAGAATATACAACTTTGGCACTCCGGCCCCAACTTAGCTTAGGTACAAGTTATAAGATATTACAAACGATTTAGTCAAAGAAATTCTAAAATGATTAGTTACAAACCCATCTTTATCAAAAGGAAGTCAATTACAAAAGATGATTAAGTAACTAAATTAAAGTTAGCTCCCAAAAAGGTCTTTTCACTTCCAAGCATGCAACTCATGCAAATTACTGTCCAGCATTTGAACCTGAAAAGAAAGATTAGGTTGAGCTACGCTAGCCCAGTAGGAAAATCTTTACCAATTCTGTGTATAAATATGATGATGAGCGCAAAAGGATGAGGACAAGAGATGCAGCTCAATCAATGGGTATCAATCAACTCGAGAGCATGCCAATGTTCAATTTGATCATTCAAAGACATACAACTTTCACAATATGCCACCAAGTCCATTAGACACAACCACTCTAACAATTCTGACACGACTATCACAAATCTCCTCCGACTGTATTTCCACCCCTTGCGTTACAGCATAACATCTCGAGGGTTACCATACTGCCACCCCTTGCGTTACGGTGAACCCTAACAACTCAGATCATCGTATTACCACCCCTTGCATTACAAGATCCACTTGAGTCTCCGTATTACCACCCCTTGCGTTACGAGACTCCCTATCCCAACTTCCGACTCACAAAAACTACTTTCGCACTTTAAATGGAAACCATGACTCTCTTACGATCAAATTCATAAGTAAAACACCACATGATATGCCAACAATGTTTCAACTATACCGCAAACATTTCCAATAGTCAGCCAATAAATAAGATGCATTTCAATACGGTTTTACCCAAGTAAACTCTTATTATTCCTACTAACGGGAGGCCAACGGAACAAGGACAACATCATTCAATCATAGGGAATCAATTGAACATGATTGGGATAGGTTAGGAGATGTCCAAGGAGTACTAGAAGTGCCCGAAGTTCAAAATAATCAAAGCAGGAACAGTGGAAGAAAAACTGTCCATAAGGCTGTGGTATCAATACGGCAAAAATGGCCGTATCGATACAGCAAGCAAATCAAGAATATCCAAAGTCTCTGTTTTCTTATGGTATCGATACGGCAAAAAGTCCCGTATCGATACAGAGTGATTTCGAGCAGGTTTTCTGCAGATTTCAGGGATTTCGACAACAACATCAACAACAACGACCAAGGGCACGTACTTCACACCAAATCAACCTATTTACACATAAAGAAGGCAAAGAAATCCCTACCTCGATTCAAGGAGCAAAACCCGACGGATTCGAACAAGCCCTAACTCCCAAAGCGTAACCAAGCCAATTACTCCTCCTCCGAGCTTGAACAAACACCACCTGAGGTTTTGAATACTTGAGGAGGTTGAATATATGAAGGATCTTGTTGATTTTGGAGCTTGGGAGTGAGAGAGAGTGAGAGGCGGTAGAGAGAGAGAGAGAGGCCGGTGGAGAGGAGATAGAGCCGAGAGTTTTGAGATGGGGAAAATGATCCCCTACACACACATTCACCCCTTTTATACCCCTAAAACTTTAAAACACACATTCACACCCTCAAGTCTCAATTCTTCCACTTTAGTTCTCAATTCAAAACATCCATCAAATAAACATTGTAATAATTAAGAAAATACGGGTCTCTACACTCTTGCTTTGCTCTCTGCACATTCTCATCCTCTCACCGGAGGGCCTTGCCGGGCAACCCCGGCCAGGTCTTAGTCGTGTGTTCACTATGCAAGTTAGGGCAAGAAGGCTAGACAACTCTCGAACCAATTGAAGAGGAGCTCAGACCAAGGATCAACGGGCCACACAATTGGTGAACCCGAYGTGAAACACTTCTGATTCAAAGCGGCTCGAACTTCCTTCAAAGCACCTCCCTCTTCCCAAAAAACAACCACAATCTCAGCCACGATGGGCGGAGAACTGATAGACATTACCATTTTGGGGGCCAAGGACGCCAACGGAAATCCAATCCTTCAACCCGCGGAGAGACACATCTCCATTTCGCTCCCCGCTAGCTCTGGGCTATCTCTGGCTCAGGAGGATGTGACAGCGGCTTACATCTGCCTATTACAATGACGGGACGTCGAAAGGGACAATGAACTGGCGGCTTTAAGGGCGAAAATGGCTCAAATGAAGCAGCACATGCAAGAAGTCACACTAGCTACATCCAGATCTGCTGGAGATCGGAGGCGACGACAGCAAACACCTACCCCACCACCTCCTCCACCATCGCAGGAGCAACCCTTTGAAATGAGCTACCGCGGTTTCGTGAAGGACCGTCTTGGCTTCACACCCAAGAAGGGCGACGCGAGGGAAATAATCCTCTATCGGCAATTGACCACCTCCGCGACGCATCGCTCAAGAAGCCACCAGGAGCGGAGCAGAGTTAGGGACACCACCGGATCGTTCACAAGTACTTACTCTACTGGTTGCGCGGAGTATTCCCGCACCATGGCTTCCCACCATAGCCGAGCCTCCCTGGAGACAAGGTAGCACGTTTCTGAGCGTCTTAGAGAAATTCCACTTGAAAACTTGGAAGTTGAGAAGAAGGTTCGTTGGGACGGTAAGGGCGTGTAGACACCCCAATTTGGCCTAACGATTATTTCAAGTCCCACCTTGGGAACCATCCCGATGATGAATGGATACAATGATTGCTGATTGACTTCTCGTAAATCTTAGGACTTTTGGTGAGTACTTTTAGCCACTTAGAGGACCCAATCCAGAGCCAAATAGCCTTTCAGACAACAATACAAAATCCTAAGAAAATCCATCTGTCGGCCGTAATATTGATCTCACRGCCTWAACATCATTCTTTCACCCGTGAAACATGTTGCTTGAAAATCTCCATGAGAGATCGATCACTCGGCCGCCAGATCCATTCCTCGGCCGCAATATCCTTCCTTCGTTTGCTAGATCCATTGCTTGGCCGCCAGATCGTCTATTTTTCAGATTCTGGAATGTTCTGTCATACGTTTGATCCGATCACCAAAACCCTAGCAGCCTTTTTCCGATGCGTTCGGGCTACGAAGCAGATTACATCTAGAGATCCTATTACCCTATAATTCCTTATTGATTCACGCAATTTGATTTGTCGGAGTAAGTCACCAATTGCTTATATAAAGGGCCTTTAGGGTTCCAAAATTAATATGCTCAATCACCCTCTCCAGCCACGAAACTCTGCATATATACTCTCTCATATCCCCTCTACAAAAGCCCYAACCTTCTTAAGGCAGCCGCGATCCGACGATAAAACCCCGAAGTACTGTAGACACCCCAATCTGGGTCTCCCAATTGTTTTACTTCATTTTTTGGTTTCTTGTTTCCCCGATGATGAATCAGATAAAAAATAGTCTTGAGTATGAAAATGTTTGAACTTGGAGTGATTGGAACCCCTTCTATCCCCTTTTGAACCCCAAAACCTAAGTCAAAACCCTAACCCTAGGTTTGACCAGTGTGCGTTGCACTGGCATCCACACGCGTCTCTCCACTTGCCAGGTGTTGGTCAAGGTCAAAGCTTTGACTGTTGACCAGCGCGCGAGTTGGTGGTACACACGCGCGCCGGACCTACTCCCACGCGCGCCGGTCAATACCTGTCCCTATCACCTTTTTTCAGCTGGATTTTGTAATCATTAGGGGGTCTACAGGGATGTAGAACCCCGTTTTCATTGCCAGCACAGCTGTTGCAGGCTGCATGGGTTGCTCCACCCACACAACCACTCCCATCACCTTGGTGGCTTGTTTCTCCACCAAGTATGGCCAGCCAACTTTGTTGGCTGGTTGCTTAGCCTAGTTTGCCACCAACCTTTCACCTCCCAACCTCCTATATATACCCCATTGGTCTATCAAGTCCAAGGTTACCAAAATCCAAGCAAAAAAAGGCTACACAATCCCTAATACTCTTGCTACTTCAATACTCAAGCCACCTCCATACACTCATTTCACAAGCTCTACAATCTTATTCAATCCATTTCCAAACCACTCAAGCAAAGGTATAAACTTACTGCCTGTTTACTGTTTGATCCCTGAGGGGGCCTGGCAGGGCCAAGGCTGGTAATCAATACCAGTCCTGGCCCTAAAGTCAGCAGGGTTACAAGATCTATGCGACTRGTCGTCCCACGCGCGTTGGACCCTGTGACGTGCGCGCCTATTATAGGTTGCACGTGATGGTCCACGTGGGGATGGTGATGCTAGTCATTTCCTATTTTTACCGTGTTATAAATCATTGTGATGCATGTTAAAAATTGATTTCCTGTATTGCGTGTTAAAGTCCATAGCTTAGCTTAGATTGCTTATTAATTTGCTTTGGAATGCCCCTGGGTTGCTTCTGAATATGTCTTAGAACCCAGGCATGCAAAAGCAATTCCTGGAAATCCAGTCATGACCCACGCGCGTGTATCTCACTACATCGCGCGCTGGTAAGTCTATTTCCAGAGGCTGCCTTTGCATGGGCAACTTGGTCCTTGGCCTTGTTTTAATACCCCCACTGTTTAGGGGTTGTATGTCAGTTTTATTCATTCTGTTTGTAATAATTAATTACTTTCAGTACATATAAACTGTTTGGCTTGCCCCTGGGTGTGCACTGGTCCTTCCAGAGCCCAGAAGGGGATAAAATTCAACCTGTTGGGGAAGCGTCAACACACGCCCGTGTGTATGGGTTTGGCACGCGCTGGTGGACTTGCATGCACGTAGATCTATGCATGCAAGTTGGCCATTGTTCGTGTCAAATTCATACAAGGCACTGTTTTGATGTTTGATCACAGTGTTGGGTTTTATCCCATTTATTTTCCAACATTCCATCCATTCATGCTATTTTGATCACATCCTACAAACTGTTACAGTTTTAATCCCTGATTAACTGTTCCCCTGCCCTAATTGGCTAAAAATCGATTAATAAAAGAAGAATCACAAAAGTTTTCACAAAATGCCTAAGTAGAGACCGATCTCCGGATTGGACGAGAGGGGTGCCTTAAAACCCTTCCCCTCTCGTAACCTGGCTCCCGAACCCAGATATGGTTATGACGRACTGATGCTTTCACTTTTTCAAATCAAACAGCGCGGCAGGTTCTTCGAAATATGGTTCCTTGGGTGTCAGACCTTCAAACCCGAGTGGCGACTCTGTATTCCGAGCGCTTGCTTCCCCGCTTGCTCTTCCTCGATCCGGGCCCTTGCTTTAGAGAGGAATGAAGTCCTTTTTAAGGGCATGCTGCCCACAAGTACAAACCCTAACCCTAGGGTTTTCGAGAAGCAAAAATCAGTCAATCATCCTTAATCCGAAGCAATCAAGCGACTGAGGGATCAAGGTGGTGAGGCCCAAGGGCCTCTGGTTTGATTTATTTTCTGTTCATATACTTAATCGTAACGTTTTGATTTTTTGTTAACCATTTAGTCTGGTGTGAGGAAGAACATCGGCTGGGGCATCGATCCTTCGGCCGGTACATCGATCCAGTGGGATCCTTCGACCGTGAAATCTATTCACCGGCTGATGGATCTATTTACTGGGATAGTTTGTCTTTTCTGCTTATTTTCAATGCATGCTTCAATTACTGTCTCGGCTCACCATTAACTGTTTTAAGGGCTAATAAAATAGATTACTTGTTTAGAATTATGTAAAGCGTGTATTAATCTTATGTCCAACAATTACGGGCCAGTCTCACGATTGGGCAAAGAGGGGTGCCTAACACCTTCCCCTTATTGTACTTTTGGCTCCCGTACCCGGAATCTCTATTTGTTTTTCCTAGTTTTTATAAACTAGGTGGCGACTCTATTTTGATGATAGCCGCTATCGTGTGGCGATTTTCCTAGCCATGGGAATATCCACGATCTTGGTTTATGAAGCAAACAACCAAACAAACAGTAACGATCAATCTGTATGGCGATGCCCCGCTTTGGGAGGTGTCTACAGGGCGTCTGCGTCAAAGGACAAAACGATGACCCAAAGGTCCGTCGTGAAAGAGAAAAGTCTATTGACGGACCTCGCCGAGCGGACACCGAGATGAAGGAGAAGCTTCAGCACAGAGACCATGAAAAACCCTCAGACAGATATTCCAAGGATAGAGAACATAAGAGGTCAAAAACCGACGGGCACGGCAAGCCACCGCGCCCAGGCTTTGAACGGTAACTGAAGGACCTCAGCATCTCGCCCTTCACACCTCATATAATCAATACGACGGCTGAATCCACCTTCCACTTGTCGAAGTTTACTAAATTCGATCCAAACACCTGTGAAGCCTACACGCACTTGATCCATTTCCGCCAGACCATCGAGCTATGTACCACGAAGGATGAAGTCAAGTGCAAAGCGTTCCCTGCCAGCCTCGGCTCCCTTGGACTCCAGTGGTTCAACAAATTGCCCGCTGGATCCATCTGGAACCTGGCCGACCTTGAACGGGCTTTCAATACCCGCTTCATCACTAGCAACAAGACGGCCAAGGAGCCCGATTCCTTGTCTTAAATGAGGAAGCTCCCGACCGAGACACTCAGACAATACTCCGAACGTTATTGGCAACTTTTCAATGAAATCCCTGGGATTGACAAGTATTGGGCTGCACGTTCTTTCAAAAATTGCTTGGAATCTGGCAGCGAGATCTTGGACGAATTGGCAATCCGTCCTCCGCACGGCATGGGCGAACTAATGAGAATTGTAGAGAGATTATGCGCCCTCGAAGAGCTCTACGTGGACCGAGCTGCTCAGGGGATTCCCAACCCAACTGCTCAATTACCGACGGTCACTCCTCAGTTGCTGGCACCAATACCCACCCCACAATCCTAGCCGAAGAAGCACGTGAACAACATCAAGGAAGGTAAAAAGCGCCCACCGAAGGCACACGACTACGTGGCCGAATCGACAATTTTCAAGGAACCCATTTGGTCTTTCCTTAAAGAGATTATGAGACAACCCTGGTTTGAGTGGCCTACAGGAAAGCTTGGCACCGACACAGGCCAGTCAGATCAGAACCCAAGGAAGAAATGTTCCTATCACAATGAGCTCGGCCACTATACCACGGCTTGTGCCCCATACAAAGCACTCTTGGAGCGGCTCGTGTCTCAAGGTCACTTGGACCAATACATTGACCGAGCCAAAACACCCGCTCGCCAGCCTATCACCAACCCGAACCCCAATGAGCAACAAATGATAATCCACGTCATCCACAGCCTAGTAACAAAAGAGTCTGAGACCACCCTTCGAGCCGATCTCGATCGTGCCTCCACCACGCCCGGAGGACGTACCAAAATGGATGATCACCTTCTCCGAGCGTGACCTCGAAATGGTGTAAACCCCTCACACCGACGCTCTTGTGGTTACCGTTCAGATTGGAGTCCAAGATGTTAAGCGAGTCCTCGTCGATCAAGGCAGTTTGGCAGAGGTCATGTACTACGATCTCTTCAAGAAACTTGATCTCCTAGAGTCGGCCCTACAGCCAGCGGAAGTGCCCCTCATCGGCTTCAATGGAGCCCCCGTCCGGCCGCTCGACCGCATCTTCCTTCCCGTCGTCGTCGGTTCAAAAACGTTAAGCGTCGAATTCGTCGTTGTCAATGTTTTGAGCCCATACAATGCCATTCTTGGCCGAACCTAGCTCCACGACATGCAAGCCATTGCTTCCACCTATCACCAGGTCATCCACTTTATCGGTGCAAATGGAAGGCAAGAAGACCTATGCGGCAATCAAGTCACATCTAAAAAGTGCTACGCCTTGGCCATTCACAATTCGACCAAAGCAAAGCAAGTCCAATGGGTCGAAGTACCCAACCTGGCCGTACTCGAAGACGTCGGCGAACCAGCTGAGGACAAAACAATCGAAGACCTTATATCTATGCCAATCAACGAAGACGGATCTCGTTTCTTTTTACTCGGCTCTTCTCTCAGCGACATCGAGCGAGAAGAAATGTTTCAATTTCTCAAGAGCAACATCGAAGTATTCGCATGGACCCCCTATGAGATGCCAGGGGTCGACCCAAACTTCATCAGTCATAGCCTCAACGTTAAGAAAGATTCAAAGCCCGTAGTACAAAAGACACGACGCTCGGCTCCCGAGCACGCCGAAGCTGTCATCGAAGAAGTCAATCGACTGTTGGAAGCCAATGCAATTCAAGAAGTGCAGTACACCACATGGTTGTCRAACACCGTCGTCGTAAAGAAAAAGAACGGCAAATGGAGGGTCTGCGTTGACTACACCAATTTGAACGATGCCTGCCCAAAGGATTGGTTCCCACTGCCAAAAATAGACCAACTGGTGGATGCCACGACCGGCCATGCTCGGCTAAGCTTTCTTGACGCCTACCGTGGCTACCACCAGCTCGCGATGGATCCAAACGACATGGAAAAGACGRCGTTCATAACTCCATATGGCATCTACTGTTACAAGGTCATGCCCTTTGGGCTCAAGAACTCTGGTGCCACATTCACTCGGGCCATCTTCAAAATGCTCCATGCCCATATCGGCCATATGGTGGAATCATATATTGACGATCTCGTCGTTAAAAGTCAGTAGGAGCACAACCATCTTCGGTAATTGGTCGACGTCTTCGAAATTTTGAAGTTCCACCAGCTCTGTTTAAACGTAGAAAAGTGCGCGTTTGGCGTGAGTGTGGGAAAATTTCTCGGACACTTGGTCACCAGGCGCGAAATCGAGGCTGACCCCAATTAGATCATGGCTGTTACAAACCTACGACCATCATGAACAATCCGGGAAGTCCATAGGCTAATTGGCATGGCGGCAGCTCTAAACCGATTTATCAGCAAGTTGTCAGACAAGTGCCATGCATTTTTGCACGCCTTGAAGGGTAAAAGCCGACGCAATTCTGAGTAGATGGTAGAATGTGACACAGCGTTAGCCGAACTCAAAAGCTATCTCAGCTCGGCTCCACTGCTGGTCAAGCCGAAGGAATTTGAGAATCTTTACTTATACCTCGCTGTCTCATCTCACGCTGTAAGTTCAGCGTTGGTTCGGCGAGAAGGCGCCGAAGACATGCCGATGTATTTCACAAGCAAGACGCTCCTACCCGCGCAGACGCGTTACCTCCCTCTCGAGAAACTAGCACTCGCACTTGTTTCAGCTGCACGAAAGCTTTTGCCATACTTCCAGTTCCATACTATCACCATTCTAATGGAGCATCCCCTCAAGAGCCTTTTTCAAAAAGCCGACCTCTCCAACCGTGTCTCAAAGTGGGCCGTCGAGCTTGCGAATTTTGACATTCGCTTCGAACCAAGGACGGCAATCAAGGGGCAGATTCTCGCTGACTTCATAGCCGAGTTGACTCCGGAAGATACGATCAACCTTACCAATCTAACAGCATCCCAACCTGTAGCTGAACAGCAAGACGTCAACAAGACTTGGCACCTGTTCCAAGGAGACATATGGCGCCTCCATGTCAATGAAGCCTCCAACAACAACGGAGCTGGGGCAGGGGTTGTCTTGGTATCCCCTTGCGGAACTCTCCACCAAACCACTATCACCATAGACTTCCCCGCCACCAACAATGAAGCCGAATACGAAGCTCTTGTGGCAGGCATGTGCTCARCCATTGCAATGAAAGCCGACGATCTTGCCGTCTTCTTCCCAACTTATAGTCAATTAGGTCTTGGGGGACTATGAAGCTCGAGACCCAAGAATGTTGAAGTACAAGCAATGGCCGCCGAACTCATCAAGAACTTCAAGATTGAGCAGATAAGTTGCGAGCACAATGCCCATGTCGACGCACTCGCTGGTCTAGCATCGGCATGTCAAGCCTCAGAGTACCGGATGATCAATTTCGGCAACATCGAAAGACCAACCTTTGAAACAGAACGTGAAGTTCTAAATGTTGAACTCGGTCCAAGCTGGATGGACGAGATTGTTGCTTTTCTCCGTGATGATACCCTACTGATGGATAAGAAAGAGGCCTACCGCGTTTGTAATAAAGCAGCTTACTACTGGCTATCCGAGAGTGGCCAACTTTACAGAAAATCCATCTTCGGACCGTACCTCCTCGTTGTCAACCCAACACAAGTGCCAACAATTCTCGCTGAGCCCCACTCCAGCAACTACGGTTGTCACTTCGGCGATCGCTCCCTTTGTCAACGCACAATGAGCCAAGGATATTTTTGGAAGAACATGAAAAAGGACTGCGAAGAAGTTGTCCGCAAATGCCGACCATGCCAATTGTTCTCTCCCATCCCGAAGCAGCCAGCACAAAATCTCTGTCCCATAGCCAGCCTTTGGCCCAATGGGGGCACAACATTATTGGAAAGCTATCGATGGCACCAGGCGGCTTCAAATACCTCATAACAGCAACAGATTATTTCTCAAAGTGGGTAGAAGCCAAGCCTCTGGTCACAATCACTGAGGCTGACGTTCGGAGATTCGTCTGGCGAAACATTGTTACAAGGTTTGGCGTCCCTTATGCTATAGTCTCTGACAATGGGACCCAGTTTGTCGGGAATGGCCTCTCTAGCCTCTGTGAAGAATTTGGGATACGCTTCTTCAACTCTACTCCTTCATACCCCCAAGGAAATGGACAAGCCAAAGCAATGAATAAGACAGTCTGTGCAGGGATAAAGCGTCAGCTTAATTCAAAAAGAGGCAAATGGGCCGAAGAGCTGCCAAGGGTACTTTGGGCTTGCCGTTCAACACCTTGGCGATCCACTGGGCAAACACCATTTTGCATGGCTTTCGGCATGAAGACCGTGATCCCTTTGGAATCCAGGTTCCCCACTTTGAGAACAAAACATTCGACCCAAAAAATAATGAAGAAGCCATGGAAAGAGAGCTGATTCTGGCCAAAGAGAAACGTGACGATGCTCAGTTGAAGCTTGCAAAATATCAGCAGCAAGTCGCCAAAGGATACAGCCGTAGTGTGAGAACCAAGACTTTCAAGCCTGATGATTTGGTATGGAAGAAAGTTGTGCAAGCTAGCAAAAAGATGAAATTTAAGCCGAACTGGGAAGGTCCATACCGTGTGGTTCGGATTGCTGGTGAGGGGGCTTATGTTTTGGAAGACATGGATGGGAAGGTCCTCACCAACCCGTGGAACGCCCAGAATTTGAGAGAGGCGTACATGTGATGAGCATCGCTGCCGTGCCTCGGCTTCGGCCACAATCTATTTACTTATATTTTGTTTCGACCTCAGGCCTTGTTTACATTTATGTTTTGTGTCGGCCTCGACCATTATCTATCGTAGTGTAAGTCTGACTTTGGTTCGGACAAGTTTGTTTCAACCTGCACTCAAACGTCGTTTTTTAATATAAGCAAAATGTCTTGCTCTACAATCGACATTCTCTGTGTAATTCTCTACTTTTATCTCCCCTAGTTTTTTCTAAGTATTAACCCCCATCAGCATTTGCCGAAAAACGCAAATGATGACTTCGGTCACATTCACAAACGGCGCCTGCGCCACTGCTTTGGCCATTATGATGCCTTAGAAGCACCCGGACATACGGTCCACTGAGCCTAAAACCCACATTACGGCTGGAACTTAAGCTACGGTTCGGCTTGGCAAGACATTAAGGTCGGCCATAGCTCGATTACGCTCACGGTTCGGTGAGTAAGCAACCCACAAACTTCAAACATCTACTAAGTCCTTCATACTTTGGCTAAGGGCTGGCACTTTGGCCAAGCCCCAAGCAAAAGTAGGGGGCACCAATCAAATTCTCGTTAAAACCTTGGTACTTTGGCTAAGGACCGGCCCTTTGGTCGACTCCTAAGCAAAAGTAGGGGGCCCCAATCCAATTTCTACAGCTTTTTATACTTTGGCCAAGGCTCGGCTATTTTGCCGAACCCCAACCAAAGTGGGGGCTACGAATAATCACATACTCAAACAGCAGTATGATCAAAACTTTTCTAAGGCATGGGAAAAAGGCAAAGCATTGCAAACACAAGAACCATGCAACCAAACTTGATCAAAGCATTTAAGATATCAAAATTAAAAGTGCTGTGGATTTCCTAAACAGGGAGGTACGGCATTGTAAATCGTTCGATACCATCCTCCCACAAAATATTACATCTGGCACGGCAAACTCCAAACGATCGAAGCCGTCCAATGCAACAAAAAATTCGAAGCATTCAAAAGAAAAGACAAGTAGTTGAAAGAAATTTAAGGGTTATCAACTACAGTAACCGACCACCCCAAAGTCGGCACCTGCGGGTGGTTCTCTTGTTTCAATCCAACTCGATATTCTCTCCCTCGGCATCCTGGTTGTCTTTAGCAGTTTCAGCTCCAGCATCGGCAGCTTTTGCCCCAGCATTGTCAACGGCCCCTGCTTCAACACCGCCACCGACAGCCTTCACTCCAGATCCGTCCTCGGCAGCCATATCAGCATCTCCCTCTTCAAGCCCCTCGTCCTCACTATCTTCAAATATTTCGGGGGGAAGGGGCGCACACTCCTCGTCTGTGTACGGCAACACAAGCTCGGGCGTGACCGGTGCAGGAATCGTCTTTGTCAAGTTCATGTCAGCCTTCAACTGTAGCACGCCAGCCGCATTGGCAACCCCGTCCTTGTACCCTGACCTGTAGGCGATTGGTATATTTAGGATCAGCTCCTCGTTCACCATCTTCCTCGCCTCCCTCTTAAACTCATCCCTTGCCCGTTTAAAGCCATCCTGATAGCCTTTGGCATCGGCCACCTTCATTTTCCTCTTTTCCTCTTTCTTCAGCTTTTCCAGTTCTCGCTCGGCAGACTTAGCTCGTTTCAGAGCATCGTTCCTCTCCTGCTCCAACTTCTCAGCCCTTGCCTCAGTCACCTCCAGTTGCTGCTCCAACGCCTTCACCTTCTCTCGCTCAACCCTTATCTCCTTCCGGTAGCGAGACCTCTCGGCGGTTACGAGCGCCGCTTTCTTCGTGGCATTCAGCAAAGCTTGCCCAGCCTACCCAAAGAAGACAAGTCAGATTCGGGAGAATAAAAGGAACTAGATCAAAAAGAGGAAAAATGAAGGAAAACGGATATCCGAACCAGAACTAAATAAGCACTCGCATGAACGAGACTTGGCTGAAGGTCTGTGGGAATCCTCTCCATATAAGAAAGCCCTTGGTGTTGGGAAACGATTCCCAGAAACCAGTAATGA
>QEFC01004354.1:39625-56461 GCA_009746105.1 Rhododendron williamsianum | reverse complement strand
TTCATCATTGGGGAATCAAAAACCGTAAGTAAACTAATCTGGAAGCCCAGATTGGGGTGTCTACACTCATATCCGTTGAAGCTATTTTTTTACAAAGTCCTATAAAACATTATATTATGGATATTTTTCTATATTTTTGTAGGACTCAAGAGTGAACCCCAACCTGCGGAACAAATGTGCGGTTAAGTGGTGCGGTCAATGTAGCATTTCTGGTGAAATTATTAGTGCTCTTGGAATCGGAAAAAATTTGAAAGTTACTGTAACACGCAATTATTTCTCCAACTTATTTATGAAGGAGCCGACCTAAATAGAGATCGAGGATGCTGTAACAMGCAATTATTTCTCCAGCTTGAGGATGCTGAACCGCAACCTCAGGATTGTGAAAATGATTTTGGAATATGGGCTATCATTCGGCCAACCTAAATAGAGACCGAGAAATTGCAGAACAACAACGACGTCGACGCCGCGGAGACTGAAAATATCATTCCTACGTCTTGTCATAGTTACTGTTCGAATGTTGGGATCTTCATTGTACATGTACGATATCATGTTTAAAAGAAATTGATATTTTCCGAAAATTAAATTAAATCTTCTCACTCCTTGAACTTTTCGCGTGATGCAATGGCTAAAAGCTCACAGAAACAACACGTTCACTTAAAATTATTCGGATATTAGTAATAGTATTACTATATTTTTTTTGGAATAGCAAAAACAGGATCTCAATAATCTATGAAATAAGTACAAATATTAAACGGTGGAGGAGCAAAACGTCATCGCAACGAGGAAAAACATCCCAATTATGTTGGCCATTAGGAAAAACATCCCAATTATTTCTGTCGATCTTTATCATCATTCAACGAGCCTCATCCTCAAATCTACCCCCCAAAAGTGTCTTTTACATGGCCATTAGGTATATATGTGTATTGAAGAGAGATACTTATTCAGGGAGGAGCCGAGAATAAGATGTTCACAGAGGCGGCAAATCTCACCCGTTCATTTTAGCAATCAACGTTTTGGATTTTAAAAAATCAAGACCGTCCGAGACACTTTTAGATACACGTGATTTACCTCCGTAAAAAAGTTTTTCCCCTGTATTGAATTTGAACTGGTGGTGTCTCTCGGAGAGCTTTGGTGGGGTGGGGGCCGGCCTCGGCGGTAATTTGGGTTGCCCAAACCCGACTGCAAACTTGATTGCTACTGTTAAGTTATAAAAATTAAAAAGACATACAAGTCAAAAAAAGAAAATCAAGGTTACATTGTGGTTTTAGTTTAAATTTTGTCAAAAAATTAAAATTAAAATGTAACCCTGGTTATAGTGCTTTAAGATTAGCATGATCAGATTCAAAAAAAGACACATTCTCATTGCATTTTTTGAAGCAAATAACATTACAACAAAATTTGTTCTATATTGACATATATGCAAAATTGTCCTAAAGTATATTAGTGACAAAAAAATTGTTGTCACAAAGATGTCGTTAAAAGAAAGTGAATTTTCACGAATGCATGTTAGCTAGCTTTAGAGACAACATATAAAAAAGGTAATAAAAAATTGTGTGTGAGAGAGAGAGAGAGGAGGGAGCAGATTAGCCAAAAGCTAGGACTCAAATTCTAATCTTATCTAATTAAAGGGGTTTCATTATACCAGAATACTAGATATGAACACAATTTCCGAAGTTTCTACGTTAATTAAGGATGTTCCATACGCACTTCGCTGATTACTTTTCAAAGGGTAACCAGACATTTCCTACTCAGCGTCTCCGAGTTGAATCCGTGTTCAGAATCAAGAGTGGATGGAAAAAGTTTTGGCGTTGATCGAAAAGGCATGACGCWGTACGCGGCATCCAATCATGCTACGATCACACCCAAAAAAAAAAACACATCCACTCACATGATTTGTGGGCCCTCCACACATTGGGGGTGTCACATATCATGCGGGTGGGTGTGAAAAATATTGGGCGTGGTTCTAGTCTAATCCATGCGGCATTATTGACAGATAATGAAACAACTGGAATCTGATACGGAGTATAACGGTTGTGAATTTTTTAAATTTTTTGTGATGCAAGAGCACCGAAGTGGCCGTAGCGGTTGTGTAGCGCTCATAGCGACCACAGCGGGCAAAAAATTGGACAAAAAGTGATACGTCGCGAGAACTAGCCGATACAGGTGTGAATTTTAATTTCGATAGCACCGACAAAACAGGGTGTAGCAGAATCAAAATTCCGAAAATTCGCTACGTAGTGACGGATATTTAAATCCATGTCAGGGCCCAAAAACTCCGTGCAATTTAAGGTTGCATTATCCAAATGAAGTTTCGGTGGTTTGCTTTATAAAAAACTTCCTGTAATATTTGGTTACAAGAATCGAAGTTAAAAAAACCAAGGGTTGGGCTAGGCGAAAGCCTAGAGGTTAGGGGTTTGCTGTCTCATAAAATGACTTGATCGGACATGATAAATTGTCCATGACCATCCGAAGAAATTAATTTTTTGTATGGATGTATTAAATTGTGGACTCTATAAGATGGACGATTCATGCAATCATATCAACAATTAACAAAAAATGGGGCCATATATAATAGCGGTGGTGGACAAATAGATTTTTACCCTGGCGACGTAAGGAATTTATTATCCTCTTTTTTTACAGCAATATCATTTTGTACAGACTTATTATATCATTTTGTCTTTGTTTGGTTGTACTTTGCTTACCTTAACACAAGCCAAAACGTCACCCTCCTATTTCACTAATACGCTGTAGTGCGGTTGGGCTGCGCCGGTGCCCGGTGGTTATGATGATCGAATAGGTATGGTGGTGGATGCATGTGGTTTATAGGATGAGAGAAACTTATTCAGGGAGCTCCATAAATAAGTTAAAAACAGAACCTGCAGATTTCACCCGTTCATTTCAACAATCAATGCTTCAGATATTGAACAAATTTTTCCCATAAAAAATTTAATCCTTCCCCGAAGGAGTTTGTTTAAAATCCGGACCATCCAACAAACTTTTAGACGGCCGCGATTCACCTCTGTAAAACCTTATTCACAGAGCTCCGCGAATAAGTTTTTCACTTGTAGGATAAGAAAATTGTTGTCGTGTGGTATCAGTTACACTGAATGCCCTTATGGAGTACCATCTGCACCTACCTTAATTACCATTGAATCAACAACTTTTAATCTTAGCCTTTGAAAATTTAATATATATATATACTGAAAAAATTTTACTGTGAAAATTTAATCTTAGCCTTTGAAAATTTAATCTCCTACTTGTTCTCAAAAAATCACAACTGGATAATACGTGTAGTAGTAAGAAAAGTCAGATCCTCTTTCCATAGCTCTGAAATCCTAAACGTCTACGACGAGACTCGAACCATGACTTTCCGCAATGGGACAATCAGGAGATGCCAATGGAGAATGGGCTACCACTCCATTCTACTTGGCCGAGCGAGGAGAAATTTAACGTCACCGATTGATTGGTTTTACTTTCCCTCGAAACCGACGTCGGCCCCCCTATTTGATTGGCATGTGACAGAGCGAGAATTGACGGAGCGACTTTGAAGAACGACTTTCCTAGCACCACGCTTATTCACGGTTCCTCCGTCAATAAGTTATTCTCATCTATCACACTCACTCTTCGGTTGAAAGTCAATAAGGGGTTGTTCTTCTAAATAAGCCACATTGGCTTATTTTTTGTCCTTATTCAAATTTTTTTCGTATCACTTGGCTTATCATCATTTTTTTTGGGATTATTGCATCCTCATGACAACAGGAATTTAAAAAGTAAAAATTTTTGATCGAAATCCAATTTTTTTTGTATTAAAAAATTTAAATAAAGACAAAAAATAAGCCAAAGTGGCTTATTTAGAAGAAGAACCTCTAAGTTATTTCAATTTCTATAACTTCCGCGAAATTTATAAAAACTTCCGAGGAATTCATGCAGTGGCTCTGGTAGGCCCCCAACACCGCGTTAGGGGAAAAAAGTGAAAAAGAATATTCCATCTTCGATATGTTGAAGAAATACTGTACAGTAACTTTCTTTTGTTTCGTTGGTGGAGCAAAAGAAGGAGTTTTTAAATAATCATCATCTTTATTCATACCATGTAAGATTTCATCCGGCATTTTTTTTGCACTTATGTTTTCATCCTGTTTTTTTTCTAATACCAACAATGCCCCTATTATATATATATATATAAAACACCGGAAAAGGGATCAAAACATAATTTTCCCCATCCACATCCCGCGATTTCCGGCCAACCTCGTTGATTTGAATTCCAAAATTTTTGGGATTGAATAATCCTCATCCTATCCCAATTATTTAACGCCTCCCACCCCAACCATTTAACGCCTCCCCCAAACCTCTCCCCCCAACCGCCAACTTCCATTTCGGTTTTGCAGGTTTTTTAATTTTGGGCGAACGTCGAMACACCAGTCCGGTGAAAATCCACACCAATCTAGCCTCCATTGTTGTGAAGCCCGTGGAATGAGAACATTGCGGTCGCAATCAAAGTTGATGCCAAAAGGCCGCGGTCGGAGCCCGCACTAGTCCGGCGAAAATCCACACCAAACCAGTTCGGCAAAAATCCAAGGAAGAAGCACGCGCGTGGTCACGATTGCGATGGCGGCTGCGATCGGTGTTGATGCTAGAAGGCTGCAATCTGGATTCTCCGATTTCGGTTTTCCGATGGCTATAAATCCTTTTCTGGCATTGAGTAGATTTTCTCGTTCAAATGGCATCAAGTATAAATTTTTGGCTGTAAATCTWTTTTAATTCTCAATCGTTCAGTGGTTGGGAGGGGGCGTGGTGATTTTAGATTTCATGGTTTATTTAGGATTTCATGATTTTAGATTTCATAATTTATTTAGAATGTCATGGTTTATTTAGATTCTTGTGTATTCATGTTTTTTTTATATTAAAATCATGGTTTATTTGTATACGATTTCATGGTTATTTTTATTAATGGTATTCATGTTTTTTTTAAATAAAAATTATGGTGTATTCATGATTTATTCGTTTATGATTTCATAGTTTATTCATGTTTTTTTTATTAAAATCATAGTGTATTCAATTCTTTGTTTTGGTTCAATTCAAGATGAAATAAATCATGATGTATTCATGGATAACATGGTCGATTTGACTATCCATCATATTTTGGGAAGTATGTTTCATGGTAATTTTGCCAAAATAATTCATTAAAAAATGAATTTTTGTAAAATTGGTTGAATCATATTCACGTAAAATTGGTTGATAACACCAATTTAACGAAAATTCATGAAATTCATGAAAATAAGGATTTGAAAAATTCACGAAATTAAGTAGAGGAAGTGATCTAGAATAAATCCATTAAAATTTTGAAAATTTGAGAATTCAAAATTTCTAACATTCCTATCCATTAATGATCCCATAATTTAAGGTAACTTAATTACTACAATCTCATTAATTTAGGAAAGAAGTATAACATACATGTGAATATCTTATTAAAAGGCAAGATAGGTAATTCACTATGTGAGAGGATGAAAACATAATTGTTCAAAAAGTACCGGATGAAAACTTAAAGGAGTGGCACCTGAGGACTATTCTTTAAGTCCCCCGTAAAAGAAAGCAGAAATGGCAACTAGTAACATAGAGTGAGAGAGAAAGAAAAAGAGTAGAGAAAGTTTTGAGAAGTGCATGTGAAAAAGAGTAGAGAAAGTTTTGAGAAGTTTCCGACATTTTTATTCATTTTTTCCTATTTTTCCTAGTAAAGTAAGACGGGATCAGAGCGCCCTATCTTTTCGAGGAATTAAAGTAAAAATTAAAAATAGAGTATATTTTGTTAGACTATAATAAAGGATAAAAAATAGAAGAGGCCCTTACAATTCATAATTTTTAGGAGGTCTAAAGTGACTGCAACACTTGCTTCAGTACTTCAGGGCCAACTCTAGATCTGGATGGGATATTGGGCGTAGAATGCGTATTTCTTTGGTAGGACTAGGGGATTGAGAGCTGTCTGGACGATCATCCAAAAATAGATATTTGAACTCGTTATTTTTCATCCGGATGGTGGTCAAGTCTGTCCAAGCACTCGAAGACGAGAAAAATACCATTGTGGAACACTATTTTTCAAGCAACTAATACGGAGTATTTAATTTAAAGTCTGCCAAAAATCTCAAGGCGGCCGGCCCTGCCCCTATGGAACACTATTTTTCCCGATCAAAATTAATTTTTAGTCGCTAAACATGTGGCGCCAAGCGAGAAATTGTGCCCGGAAATATCATTTTTTCCAATTTAATAAAAAAGGAAATGAAAATACATTTCCCTACTAATATATTTAGTAGCAAAATATCAAATTTTTTCCCCTTGTTAAAAATTTTAAGAAAGGATTGTGTTTTGTTCTTTCCACAGATATTGGAGTATCCCGCATCTAGTTGTGGACTACATATGAAGAAGTTGGATTTTTGCCGTGAATTCTACCGTAATCCAGTTTTCACGTGGTTGAACTTTCCTGTTATTTTGTGCTTAGGGCTTGGATATAGTAATGGAGTATGTTTGATGCTACTTATGGACACTTTGCTTGGGTTTTTTTATTTCCCACTTTTTGTGCTACAATTTTTTGTTATTTTGTGCTCTTCGAATTCGGATACAATTTGTTAAGTATTTGGTGAACACCATGGGCAACGTACGATTGGTAAGGTGGTTTCCCGACTAATATATTTAGTAGTTTGATTGGTAAGGTGGTTTCCTCAAAATTGGCAAATGTGCATGGTATCAAAAACACCATGGGCCCTCTTTGGGGTAACCCGACCGGTTTTAAAGTCGTGGAGATTGGGGATAACTTATTCCAGTTCGTTTTCGGATTGGAAGAAGATCTTGTTCGTGTGATTGCCGGAAAACCTTGGTTTTTTAATAACAGCTTCCTAATCCTCACTAAGTGGCATGCAGATATGAAGGTGCAACAATTGGTGTTTAAACACTCGCCCATTTGGATTCGAGTTTGGGGACTACCACTTCAGTTTTATTCTGTTGAGGTTGGCACCAAAATTGGCAAAAGCATGGTGAGTTTTTGGAGATTGATATGCCCGTTTCCAGACACCGAGAGGGCCGTTTGATGCGAATCCTGGTTAGTATTGATATTACTGTTCCTGTCCATAGGGGAATGAAGTTGAAACTCGATGATGGGCAATCTTTTTGGGTGGAATTTCGTTATGAAAAACTTCCCATGTTTTGCTGCTATTGTGGTTTTATTGGACATGAGCAGAAATGAGCAGAAAAGTTGTATCAAACAGACTAAGGACATGGAGAACGGAATTTTTGTTGTGGATTCACATTATGGGAATTGGCTTTGAGCGTCTCCGGGCAAATCTGCTGGTTGGAAGAAGTATGGTCCCGGGGGCAACCGGTGGTCACCAGGGAAATCTGGAAATAATAAGCCCGACAATCACGGAGGAAATCGTGGAGTAGGCCCCTATCGTAATCCGGATCAATCATTCTGCCTCCACATCCACTTACACACGCACACTCACAATAGAGATGGAGCCCGCACACACTACACATCCAGTGTGTGTGGGACCCACCCCTATTGTGAGTATAGTGAAAAGATTGGGGGCGAGAGATTTGAATTTGGTTTATTCACGGGAGCAGATTGGTGATACGGGTGAGGATGGAATGTTATCACCTAATAATCCGCAGAAGATTTTGCTTTCCCTTCATAGCTCCGCGTCGGCTGGGATTTTAAAACCCAAATCCCTTAATTCTATCCTTGGAGACGAGGGTAGTGGGCCCTCAAAAGACATTAGACCTCTGATTGATAGTGGCACCAAAAATCCAGCCCAAATTACCCCCAGTTTAGCCCAAACAAATCCCCCCCATTCCCCAATAACCTCACCTTTACTAAAAAACCCAATAACCGTACCGTTACTAAAAAACCCAACCCACTCTGACAGCCGAATTCCAAACACCAACTTTTCAGCCCACAATATTACCCACCCCACTTCCTCAACAGTTGTTCCAACCCCCGACCTTACAGTCCCACTACCTCCGGTGTTCCCAAATCCTCCAACCCCTGCCAACCAAACCCAGAACTTTGCCGCCTCCGCTGCGGCGGAAGGAGAACTCTCAGCCGGAGCAGACTCTCATCCTACTTCATCTCCCAGTAAGGACTCCATTCCCACCCAGAAGAAACGMGGTAGGCCTCTCGGTAGTAAATCCAAAACGGACAAGAGCAAAGGGGTAACTATTTCAGGAAGTGGCTCGGCCTTGTCAACTGATGTTCTGTCCAGCACAACACCAGCTCCCCGGGTGGGGGAGAAACGGCCGAGTAGCATGGGTGAGACTAGAAGYTCTGATCTTGATGGTATTGAGGTGTGTTCGCCTGCAAAACGACCCCGGGTTACAAGAGGTGTTTTGGCTGATGTGGATAGTATCATGGACGACCCAATTTCTACTGAAACGGTAGAGGATGCCAGCCAAGATTGGCCCCAAAGGGGTAAATGAAGCTCTTATCGTGGAATTGTCGGGGTTTAGGGAGGCCTCGGACATGYCATCAACTCAAGGCGATGGTACAATTCTACTCTCCCGATCTTGTTTTTCTTTCCAAAACTAAAAACAAACCAAAAAAATTAGAGTCAGTYCGTAGGAGTATTGGTATGCAGAATGGTTTTTGGGTTGACCCGATCGGCCTTTCGGGRGGTTTGGGGATATTCTGGAATGATTCAGTAACTTTTGAAGTTTTCAAGTTCACCAATTTTTTCGTTGATATGAAAGTTAAGTGTTTGAGTTCTTCTTTTTCTTGGCATTTAATTAATGTTTATTTGAGTCCGGAAGATGGTGTTCGATTCCAACAATTTCATACCCTGTCTAATCAAATACAGGGTCTGAATTCGGAGGTCGTGATGTGGGGGGATTTCAATGATGTTTTAGATCCTAATGAAAAACGTGGAGGGATACAGCGTGATCGAGGAAGTTTGGTTAGGTTTCAATCTTTTCTTGAGGATTGTGGCCTAGCCCGACTTGGGTTTTAATGGATATCTTTACAATTGGAGGAATAATCGACAGGGTGACGAGTTTATTGAATCACGATTGGATAGGGCTTTGGTATCGTCCCAATAGTATTGCGGTATATCCAAGCCTCAGTGGAGCATCTTGATTGTGTACGTGGGTTCTAACCATAAAGCGATACTTCTGAAAACTATGGTGGGTGGTAAGAGACGTGCAACCCCGTTTAGATTTGATGCTAGATGGTTCGAATACGAGGAAGTTCAAGCGATTGTGCAGCATCAATGGGATCAAAGTATCTCAGGTTCTCAATTGTTTTCTTTGAATCAGAAAWTAAAGAATTGCAGGTTGGCTTTGAAGTCATGGCGCATGAAGCAAAATATTAATTCCAGAAGAAAGATTGACCAAGTGATTGCCGAAGTTAAGGAGCTGGAATCTGAAGGGCGTGAGCTTCATCTCGAAAGTATCTCGGCCTTGGAGGATCAACTTGCAAGAGAATGGGCGCAAGATCGAGGAATTGTACTGGAAACAGAAGTCCCACAAAAAATGGCTTAAATTGGGAGACCGAAATACTTCATACTTTCACGCGAGCACGGTTGAGCGGAGAAGGCGTAATCATGTTTCGGGTATTGAGAATGAGCAAGGGGTATGGGTGTCGGACCAGCAGAGTATTGCGACCGAGTTCCAAAAATTCTTCACCAATCTTTATGTCAGTGAAGGTGTTCACGAAGTGCAGCAGGTTACAAGTTCTATTCCCACTCGTATAACAGCAGATAWGAACAATAGGCTTCTTAAACCATTTTCTACGGGTGAAATTAAATCTGCTTTGTTTGCAATGCATCCTAATAAAGCACCGGGCTACAATGGTATGATAGCGGGTTTCTTCCAGTGATATTGGGATATAGTCAGGGTTGATGTTTGCTGAGCAATGCGCAGTTTTTTCCATGATGGCAGAATGCTTGGAAGTGTGAATCGCACTCAGATCGTTCTTATTCCGAAGGTGCATACACCAACCAAGGTCAGCCAATTCCGTCCTATCAGTTTATGCACCACAGTTTACAAGCTTATTGCTAAGGTTCTGGCCAATCAGCTTAGACCTTTTCACTCTGTTATTATCTCGGAAAATCAAAGTGCTTTTGTAGGGGGTTGTCAGATCACGGATAATGTGTTGATCGCTCATGAACTTATGCACTATATCAAGCATAAAMGTTCAGGCACTCCAGGAGTGGCTGCATTTAAATTGGATATGGCGAAAGCATACGACCGAGTGGAATGGAGTTTACTTGGAGAGGGTGATGGCTCAATTGGGTTTCCACCAAAAATGGATTGGATGGGTCATGGAGTGCATTAGAACTGTCTCATTTTTTTATCACTGTCAATGGGGAAGCGGGTGAAACTTTCTTAACAAGTCTAGGGATTCGGTAAGGATGCCCTTTCTCCCTGTATCTTTTTCTTTTATGTGGGGAGGTTCTCAGCTCTTTTCAACGACTTTCTAAGTAAAAAGGTTTTGTGGGGTTTTCGGATTAATAACCATTGTCCTGTCATTTCTCAACTCTTATTCGCGGATGATTCTACTATATTCTGTCGTGCAACAGATCAAGATTGTGAAGCTCTTTATCGGATTCTTGACTTGTATGAAGTTGCCTCGGGTCAGAAAGTGAACAAGGAGATATCATCAGTTTTTTTTTCAATCCCAATACTCCAACTCAAAGTAGAAACCTCTTAGTAGCAAAGGTGGGGATCACAATGGAAGCAAAAGTGAACAAGGAGATATCATCAGTTTTTTTTCCAGTCCCAATACTCCAACTCAAAGTAGAAACCTCTTAGCAGCAAAGGTGGGGATCACAATGGAAGCAAATGGGGCTAAATATCTGGGACTTCCAGTTTTTCATGATAATTCCAAACATGATCTTTTTTCATATGTTAAGGATAATACTATTAAACGGCTGAGGAGGTGGAAAGACAACCAGGTTGATCGTGCGGGCCATGAAGTTTTATTAAAATATGTGGTATTGCCTCTTCCAAACTATGCTATGTCTTGTTTCCGCTACTTTCCCAGTACATCCTTTTGGCATGCAAAAGTTACCAGTCAGTCTTCTTGGGCATGGAGGAGTATTGTATGGGCACGGGAATTAATTGAYAAGGGTTGGAGGTGGCAAGTTCATTCTGGAAACGAGATTCGTGTGTGGGAAGATCCTTGGCTCCCAAGACATACGAATTGCAAAATTGACAGGCACACGCTGAGGAGGAATGATATAGAGAMAGTGGCTGACTTGATCGATTCTAGCACTAAAACTTGGAAGGTTGCTTTGGTTCGTGAGGTTTTTAGTAAAGAGGATGCCGACCATATTCTCTCAATTCCGATTAGCTATACAAATCAACGGGACCGTAAGATTTGGCACCCATCGCCAAATGGTTCCTTCTTTGTCAAGTCGGCTTACTGACTTGCTAGGGAGGGGACATATATTCGTGGGAACATTCACATGGGTCAAACGAGCTCTTCTGGTGTCCTTCCTACTGTTTGGAAGAAGTTGTGGGGACTACAAATCCATCCGAAGGTGAAACTGTTTATGTGGAAGTGTTTTAATAATGCGATGGCAACAAATGTGGCTCTAGTTGCGCGCAAAGTCAGATTAAATCCAGTATGCTCTCATTGTGACAAGGCAGAGGAATCAATCTCGCATGTAATGTTTCGGTGTGAGGTTGCAATCAAATTCTGGATTCATTCTCCGTTTCGTTTAAGACCTGAAGAGCTTCTTGATTGCAGAAACATGTCAGATTAGTGGGATTGTATTCAAGAACGTATCAATCAAAGTCATATGCCTCCTTTCTCGTTAGGTATGACTCTTCTTTATTGTTGGTGGATTTGGCAAGCTAGAAATGATTTTATTTTTAATGGTAAATGTTTGGCTACGGAAGCGGTTAGTGGTACAGCGCAAGAAGATTTCTATGAGTTTCAGGATACTAACTCTTAAGGCTCCATCACCTTTGTCGAGACCCACTTGTAATAGGATCTTAGTGTGGCAGCGCCCTAGGATGAATGTAACTAAGATTAATGTGGATGCTGCTGTCTCTAGAAATTCGAATTCTATTGGTACAGGAGCAATAACTCGAGGTCATGATGGCAAGGTCCTTGGTATCTTCTTGAGTATTCACACTGGTATTACTTCGTCAAGAATTGCTGAGGCTATGGTTTTTGCAATGTTCTAAATGGCGCTTGGTGGTAGTCGGGCGAAGACCTACCTCCAAGCGCCAAGCCGCCTAGGCGGCGCCAAGCAATTCGGTGGATTTTTTTTTTTTTAAACAAATCATTATCCAATCAAACTATATTCCATGTATCCATAATGCAAGTTCAAACTTCAAAGTACAAACCCAAATGAAATTAAGTGGTAGCAACTAGCAAATAAGTTGAATAAGACAATAAGTAGAAATAACCATAATGCAAAGTTTAATATTCAAACTTCAAAGTACAAACCCAAATGAAATTAAGTAGTAGCAACTAACAAATAAGTTGAATAAGACAATAAGTAGAAATAAAAGAGATCGGAGATCCCTAATGCAAAGTTCAAAGTTCATCTCCTAATGCCAAGTTAAAAGTTGAATAAGCAATTCGGCTAGGGCTCGTTCTTCACTTCTTGTTCTTCGTTCGATGATTGGAGTGAGTGAGAAATGAGAATGGGTGTGGGTTGTAATTATGTAATTGTTATATATATATATGATTTTGTTGAAATTACGTAATAAGTCCTTTTAGTTTAATACTATACATTTTAGGCCGCCAAAGGCGCCAACGACGCCGCCAAGACCGCCAAGGACGCCTAGGTGGCCGCCAAACACCGCCAARCCTCCCTGGGCGCCAAATCAAACGCCAAGGGGTATTGACGTGGCAACGGGGTACCTCCAAGCGCCTAGGCGCCGCCTAGACGGCCGCCATTTAGAACACTGGTTATTTGAGATGGTTTGAAGCTTGATCTAAATCTCTCTAAAGTGGTTATTGAATCAGATGCGGAGGCGATAGTGAGAAAATGTTCTACCTCTCTAGATCCACCTATTGATATAGCGGCTATTATTTTTTATTATTTAGCTCTAAAAGAATCATTTTCTTCTTGTGAGTTTGGTTTTGTTAAATGTGATTGCAATCGAACTGCACWTTGTTGTGCTCAAAAGGCTCTTTTGAATGGTTGGTCCGGTCTGTGGACTTCCATTTTGCCCCTATGGGATTTCCAACTGTCTGATGTTTAGGCTTTTACGTCTTTCAGATTAATAACACTTCTTTCCTTTTGTCAAAAAAAAAAAGCCTCTAGAAAGAGGATTATGCTAAACAAATTGAGACTCAGCCAAGTGCAACTGCTAGCAGGAAAAGAAGCCCTACTAAAGAAGGGGGAAAAATAGCAGGAGAAATACGCCACACCCGACATGAGAGCTTGTTCTGAGCATTAGGCTGAACTCACCTCCATTGGCTCAGATAACTCCTCAAATCAGTTGTAATATTCATAGAGAGTAATATTCATAGAGAGGACAGATTGAGCATCCTTTCGAATTCACCTGAAAACCCTTGCATTCCATTCCTTTCCAGCCACACATAGTACAAAGTTGCAGCCAGGGCCAGCTTATTTAGAGAGTATACAGTTACTAGTACATAGAAACATTTTAATACAATAGAGATTTCCTTCGAATCAATTACAGTGCGTCAAATGATCAAAAAAAAAAAAAATTACAATGCATCATGTCACCATATTCTATTAATTAAGATCACTATTTTAACGACGTGACACAATACAATCGATTTGGAAGAAACAAATATTTATAGGCATATAATTTATTCTCAATACAATAATAACTTTAAAATAGTGCTACGTAGAGAGAGTGATTCAGACAACGTACAATCCGGACACTTCTCAAACTAAGTGYTATAGGCATATCAGGTGTGGAACACTTCAACCACACATCTCTCACATACACATCAGATGTGGCACACTTCAACCACACCCCTCTCACATACAGGTGTGACCCATTCCAGTGGGACCCACTTGTATGTGAGAAAGTATGACTGAAATGTGCCACACCGATATGCCTCTAGCATTTCTGTTTTTACTTTGTTTAATTTACCTCGTCGGTAGAGCAGCGATGGGGAGATGGTCCGTGGCCACCAAGAAGCAGCGGTTAATAACAAGGACCAAGACAAGATGGCTAGAGCAAAGGTGATAGAAGCCAACGAGAAGCAGCCGAACAACCTCATTACCAGCCGGGAAATCCAACCATTTTCACCGGTGTGAATTTCAGCGTCGTGAATCAAGAGGGCGGAGAGAGAAGAGGCGAAGGCGAAGACGAGAGAGATTACGAACGCTTGGAAGGCAGAAGGAGGTAGGGTGTTGAATATTACTGTCGGAACAAGGGCGGGTTTTGTTGTTGTCGTTGTTGTCCCTCCTCTGTTTTCTTCATCGTACTCGCAGGGAAGCGTGATAAGAATTGATGCAATTGTGAAGGACACAACCAATATGGTAATCAGATGGGTTCTCGATAATTCTGCCATCTCTCCGATTTGCCAAGCACAGACAAGCATAGACTTGCAAGGGGATCGAACAAGAAAGGGTCCTGAGTCTCACAAGTAAAAGGGTTCTCGATGATTGTGGACATCTTGTAGGAATCCACTCCAACTTTGCTCGTCGAGAGGGAAAATTTTTCAGTGCCAAGTGGGTACCACGTGGTGTCCGCTCGTACATCCGAGCCATCCATTTCGTGTTCGGACGGCTCAGATTTTGAGAAAGAAACATGAGAGAGTGAAAGACTGAAAAACTTCTCCTTCGAGGGGTTCAGAGGGTTCAGAGGGTTGACACTTCTWCCAATCTCTTTCCGCTGTCCTTTTCCTTTGAAAAATCTTCATTTTAATTTTCTGGACATTTTGCAGGAACTTTCCATCCACCCCAACTTTGCTCTTTGAAACAAGGTTCAGAGGGTTCGGAGGGTGCCCTCAGACACCCTTTTTCCTGCTGTCCTTTTTCCTTTGAAAAAACTCGTGTTCACACTTGGTCCCCGAAAACTTCGGGAAGCCACGCGGAAGGATCCGAAGCAAAAAGCCAAAAGTTTCTCTTGAGCCTTTAAAAAATAACTAAAGTCTCAACCCACTCTTTTTCTATTACCCACCTGTTGTTTAAAAAAAATGCTCTCTCCGTTCCAATTTAAATATTTTTTATGATATTTTTTTATACATTTTTAAACTTTCAAAAAATATGCCTTTAAATATTATTTCTTTATTTTTTTACACTAAATTGAGTACTTTAATTCGGTTGCGTGTTAGAAAATAAAAAAAATATGCAAAATATATATTTTTGGTTTGAAAATAATATGTAAAATATTTTCTTTTGGATTTAATTGGAGAGAGATACAGATATAAATAAGAACAATAATTAAAAAAAATAGAATAATAATTAAAATTTAAAACTCTTAACCGCATAAGGTCCCTGATAGGATCTACTCCCTCCGTCACTTATTTAGAGTCCAATATTTTATTTTGGGATGTCCCTTAATAAGTGTCCATTTTGTAAAGTTAGTGGGTAAAAATTGGTGCATTGTCTATTTTGTCCTTAAAAGTATATTCTATTTTGAAAAGTTAGTGAGTAAAAGTGTAATGATAATGAGTAAGTAGGAAAAATGGAKGAAAAATTTGATGTGAAAGGTATAATGATAATGTCTTTTTAATAAGCTGGAGTTACGAAGCAGGATACTTAAAAAGGGACGGAAGGAGTATATAATTTTTTTTGTCGCAAATATTCGAGAAAGTGAAATTAACGATGGGAATTTATTACTTTGATTTGTACAACTCAAGTACCAAAATGAATTTGAACCACTCATAACTTTTCTTTTCCAGAAATGATACTGGTACAGATTTATGTCTGTACCAGTGCGCACAAACGCATTTTTTGGTCATGTTTTKGGTAAAAAAAATGATCGGAGCCGCTCATTTTATTTAAAATACTTTTTTTATGGTCCTTGCAAAAAATAAGCTCAATCCGATACCGGTAAGGACGTTTACAAAATATCCAATTTTGCTTTAGAATTCAGGCCTGAATTCTATGACAAAGTTGGATATTTTGTAAATGCCCTTACCGATATCGGATTGAGTTTATTTTTTTGCAAGAATCATAAACAATGTATTCTAAACAAAATGAGCGATTTCGATCATTTTTTTAAAATCCAAAAGAGACCCAAAAAATTATTTGTACTCGCTGGTACAAATATTAAATCTGTATAGCAACTCTCTTTCTTTTCTGGACACATTGCAGGAACTTTCCATACTCTTTCAAAGGAGGTTCAGAGGGTTCCCAGTTCTACCAATCTCTTTCAGAAAGTCTACTGGCACAGCAGATATGTGCACAATCTATGCACAGATCGTGTTGTGGAGCCCACTACGGGTCTCATATAAATAATCTGAGCCGTTCATTATATTTAAAATATTTTTTCAAGTGCCTCCGCGAAAAATTARTTCAATCCGACACATATAAATACTTGATCTAATCGTCCAACTTTTCATTCTCTAAAAACCCGAATGGCTGAGGTGTGCCACACCGATATGCCTCTAGCATTTCTGTTTTTACTTAGTTTTATCTCGTCGGTAGAGCACCGATATGCCTTTAGAAAAGAAAGGTAATTTCAAGCTCAAAAATCATGTATTTACGTAAATAATTTTTCTATTAATATGGATTTTATTTGATAGATCTCATTGAGATCTTTTAAACGGTGCAAAAAATTTAAAAATTATTTTTTATTTTCATTATATTTGAATTTAAAATTACCTTCTTTTTTTAAAAAAAGGTTGAAAAAGAAAGCGGAACGGCACCTCACAAGTAAAAGGATTAGAGAGAGAGAGAGAGAGAGAGA
>QEFC01004353.1:44176-67968 GCA_009746105.1 Rhododendron williamsianum | reverse complement strand
AACCTTAGGGTTTACTATCTCACTTGTCTTTAGAAAATGACTATATTGCATGGCGACGATGAAACTAGATTTGAATTGAATAAATCTAATTATGACGGATTATTAGAAATCAAGAAATTTATAGAGTCAATAAAATAAGTAACGAGATTTTTATTCACTGAAAATCGGAGTTGTTACAATTAGTCCACCTAGACCGTGTCTTTGGGTTTTAATTAGTTTTTTGGGCTTTTCTTGRATATTTTCAAAAAAAAGAAGAAGATAAAAGTCATAATTTTGTATTTTTTCTATTCCTCTGATCGACATGAATCAATAAACTACAAAAGTGTAGCGCAAAACTAACAAATGCAAAAAAAAAAAATGAATAAGGACCCAAAAAAAAAAAAAAAAACCCTAAAAACAAAGGGGAACAACACATTACTAGGATGAACTAGTGATTTATTTATCGAATTCTATCAAAATGATTCATTATGAAAATAAATAAGATCTCGGCGCAATTGTTTAATGTGCGTAACCGGCCAATCATACCATATCAAATCAAATGTTCCAAAACAARGGAACATATATAATACAGTAGATTTTGGGAAATGATATTGGCACTCCAAAAAACAAAAGAAAGTGGCTTTGGAGTTACATTGATTTTGGAGTGCCTGCATCAATTTTTGGAGTGCTAATATCATTTCCCTAGATTTTTGCCTCAAATATAATGTTAATTAGGGCGCCTAGCCTAATTAGGGCGCCTAGCCTGCTACAAGATGAACAACTAAAATCATGCTAATCTTATGAAAAACAGAATATCACAGTTCGGTTGGTCTTCCCAGTCCCACTAGGGAAAATGTTCTGTTTTTTCATAACCAGGGCGAGAGTTTTTCTGTTTTTGTAACCATTAGGCAAAATGTTTTTCTTTAGAAAACCGAATGTCACGGTTCGCTTTTGTCTTCCTAGTCCCACTAGGCAAACTGCTCTATATTTATTTTTTATAATTAACTAGGGCGCGCTTTTTTTATTTACAATTTTGTAACCATTAGGCAAACTGCGAATTGTGATCCTAGCTTGGTCTGACTTGGTAAAATATAGATCCGGAACCATCGCTCTCATTCAAGGCCACTGAAACCACTTAGAAATAATTTGGCCAAAAGAATGTTGTCTACTTTTCGAATACATTTTTTTGGAAAGATTAATTTTGGATCAAAGCATTTGACTTTTCGAATTCATCTCAACAAGAAGATCATTGAAAATAWAAATTGTAATAAAAATCTAAAAAAGTTTACTAACGGAAAAATAATCCAAAATTGGTGCATTATTTACTCTTTAGATTTATTTTTATCTTTGTAACTTTTTGATATCCGTTTTGTTTTTATTTTCCTGAATTCTCTTGTTAAGACAAATTTAAAAAGTCAAGTATTTTTACCAAATGCTAAAAAAGTTTGGGAACAGATAATAAATCATTACTTCAGAAACGCTCCCTCTTTTCAAAATTATTGTCCATTCTTTAGGAATCATGCATTATTCACTCCTTTTTAAAATGCAGTGATCAATTTTTTTACTTGTTTCTCTCTAATTTGTAACTCAATTTAAATATGAGAATGAAGGGCAAAAATAATAATTCCATCTTTTCTACTAGTTCAAAGGGACTAAAATTATGCAACATTAAAAAATAATGGACTAAAATTTTGGAATGAAATGAGTAAGTAATTTGCTCCAAACTCTTAGTGATAAATATCATGCCATTGTGGGTTGTCTGCCATCATTGAAGTGAGGGAGCCCCTGTCAAGTTTTCCTTCCCTCCGATCTGGTTCAGTTTGGGTTCTTTCTGAGCCCATAACAATGATCAAAATTGTTCATTTTTTAGAGCTCATCGAGAACATGGACCTCGTCGAAAATCAAGATAGGAATTTGAAATGAATTAAACTTCACATAATTGTGTCAAATGCGTTGTTGCAATCCAGTGTCGCACACTTTAATTTACTTTTACAAGATTAATGCATTTCAAAATCAAATCAAACAAAATCTAATAAATGTAATTTTTAACATGGTCAATGTTCAATGATCTCTAAAAAATGAATGATTTCAATCATTATTGTGGACCTGAGAATGGCTTACAAATGGTCCAAACTGGACGAGACAAGAGRCAAGGAAAACTTAATAGGAGCGACCTCCATTGTCGTAACATTTTAGATTAGAGTTTCAGTGCTCTTAGGCACCGACAAGTGGTGTCTCAGTCTCTAATGTGGGGTCCAAGATAAAATGCAAAAGAATAACCTTAATTTCTCCTTGAAAAGAATTTGGGGTACCACACGACAATGCACTTGGAGCACTGAATAATCTCTCTGCCTTATATGACATGATAATTAAATTGTTCTAGAACTACAAACATATGCACAATCACTTTACACACACTCATATTATTTTGTGGGTCCTACACACAATGAAAGTGTAGTGTCTAGTGTGCGTCGGTTCTAACGTGATTGTTACTATATTTGTTTAGATATTTGTGTAAGTATTTGTGGTTGTAGATATATCTGTTGGATGAGTTATATACCCGTCGGATGAGTTGTAACATGATGATCTCGTAACACCTAATAATTCCTCCTTATGTAGTACAGTACTATATATATACCCGCCGGATGGAGAAATTTTTCAGTGCCGGGTGGGCACGGTGCCAGGTGGTGCCGAGCACGATCTCGGCCGTCCAAACTTGTTTTGGACGGCTCAGATTTATTTGGGTAATTTTTAAGTGTGAAATTACCAAAACGTCCCTCTAAGCCCAAACAGATCTGGGCCGTCCAAAACACGTTCGGACGRCCGAGATCTGCTCGGCACCACGTGGCACCGTGCCCGCTCGGCACTGAAGTGTTTCTCCGCCGGATGAGTTGTAAGAGCATCTCCAATCCAATACTCTATTTGAGAGTATCAAAATACTCTATTTTATTCATAAAGTGATTTTAGAGGAAATCACTATTCCTATTTACTCCAACCACAAACCCTCTATTTTTCCCTCTAAAATAGAGGAGGCTTGAGAGGATGGGTTGGAAGAGTTCCATACTCTCAAATGGAGGAATAGAGCATGGGTTGGAGATGCTCTAAGGATACAAATGCCATTTTAAAAGGTGAATAGTGTTATAGAGGAGATCCTCCATATTTTCTCCCATCCTCTAAATATGGAGGATCAAAATCTCATCMTCTCAAATAGAGGAGGCTTGAGAGGATGGGTTGGAGGAGTTTTATACTCTYAAATGGAGGAATAGAGCATGGATTGGAGATGCTCTAAAGAAGGTGGAGGCCAATATAAAATTGGGAAAACAACCACCCAATTCCTCATTTATTTCTGCCGTGGTTTCGAAACTCTTACGAATGAATTGTCCTTCCCTCTGTTCAGATCACAGCTTTCCCTCGTGATTCTTTAATAATAAACATTTGACGCTTCCAATTGACCGAGAGAAAAATGACGAGTACCGAAGAACAGACGAAGACGGCGCCGACGGCACCGCCTGCCGGAGACGTGGAGAGCCAGGCGCCGGCGACGGGGTTCGGGGTCCCGGGGATCCTTAGCAGATGGAGGAGAGAGGATTTATTGAAGAAAGGGTCCTTGGTTTTGAGGGTAATAGGTTTTCTGTTTTCGCTTCTTGCTTTCATTATCATGGCCAGTAACAGTCACGGCGGTTGGGAAGATTTCGACAAATATGAAGAATACAGGTCTCCCCCAATCAATTCAATTCAATTCTCTCTCTCCCTCCCTCTCTCTCTCTCTCTCTCTCTCTCTCTCTGTACGTGTGTGTGCAAATATTTGAATGTATACATGTGAAATGGGTTTAGGTCCATCCTTGATTGGTCAGGCTTGTACAGCCTATTTGGATTGGGAGAAAGGATGTGACAATATTGGGAAGAAATACCTTATGTGAACTTTTCTCTTTGTTTTTCATCACATCACATTCAAATCCTTTCTCTTCCTTTTTTTCTTCTTTCTTTTCCTACCAAATCAATCTATTTTATTTTTTTTTTGGGTTTTGTGTTCGTATTTCTTGAAAAGCACAAGAACTTATTTGGTTAACCCTTCAAGAGAAATCGGAGCAGACAATATTTTTCGGGAGAACGCAAATGAATGTTTCCATTCAAGAATAATTACAACTCGATAATATTAGTCCGCTGGTTGGTCCATATCCTGCATTACTACAAAAAAAGAAATACTAATTGTGATTCGAAAATGATGGGCGGCGTTGTTGACTTCTTGTCAAAAAATAACTTCCAAAAACCAATATAGAATAATGCTATGTAGAGATGTGCATAAACTAACCCAGATGGTTATCAAACGCTTTGCCTCTCAAAAAGTTGCATTCGAACGTAAGAAATAAGGTCCATGGGTTTTTTTAAAAATCCTATCTTGTATCTAAATTTCTTTTCTGATCTATCAAATTGACCCTAAAAGCTACTATATATAATTGGGATTACGGATTAATTTTTTGATTATTTGCAGGTATGTGTTGGCAATAGCGATTTTATCAACGCTGTACACAGGGGCGCAAGCTCTGCGGCAAGTTCAAGAGATGTCAACTGGAAAACAAATTTTCCCTGCCCGGACTTTGGCGTTGGTTGACTTCTTTGGAGATCAGGTTGGCCGTTAATTTCATTCAATTTTAAGAGTACCGTGTTGTTTCGATCATATCCATTTACGGTGAAAATGCGTTCTCGGAAATGGGCTTAATTCACAATCCATTGCTTTTCTGGGAGATTTCCAGACGTTTGAGTCACGCAGGGTATACAGGAAGGAATCCTCTTTCCTTTCCCAGGGAAAGGAATCGTCCAAGTCACATTGGATTTTACAAAACAACTATACACAAGACTTTTGACAAAAACAAAATTGTCCCCCCATGTCTGTATCGTAATCATTTTCGAGTGGACACATCTTTTTGGTTGTTTCTGGATATTTCCTGCCAGAAAAGGTTCAGAAACAAATCACGTTTGAAGCCAACTCCATACCTTTTGTTTTCTTTTTCCCCCTCTCTTTGACCGAATAGATGGAAATACTTTTTAGGCTGTATTGTGTTCAAGCAACGTATTGTCGCGGTAGCTAGAATCTCATAGCTCTGATGCAAGTACGTTACAATTTCCAATACCAAACTTAAGTAGTTTGTCATTGACATTTGAAGATTGATGGGAATGCAGATTGTGGCATACTTGTTGATATCTGCAGCATCGTCGGCCATTCCCATCACAAATAGGATGCGAGAGGGGGCAGACAACATATTCACAGACTCCTCTGCCGCGGCAATTAGCATGGAGATCTTGGCATTCCTTGCGCTTGCATTTTCCGCCCTCATCTCTGGATATAAACTATCAAATCAATCTTATATCTAAGCAAAGTTTCTTCGTTTGGTTGCATATTCTTTTGTTGATGTTACTATTGCTTCATTTCTCACCCCACGTATGACCTGTATACCTGAATTTGTGTTTGTGTCCATAGTCGTTTATCTTCTATGTATAGTTGAATATACCCGCCCATTTGTTCAAKTGTCCGAAGCCAAACAGATTGAGAGACAGAGTACTCCTCCTCTCAAGGGTAGTCTTCACTCTTCACGTTGTTGTAATTACTTTTTCAATGATAAATGTTTTGTTTGGGAATTTCTGTAGCATAACTTTTCTTTTGTTCCTTAAATTTGATGGCATTGGATGATAAGACAAGTTTCGTGTGTGTGTTTGTGTGTGTCGAAGGAGTTATAGAAGGTTATTGCTGGCACTAATGCCACGAGTAATAATGTCAAGAGCCACGAGCAATTATCTGAAACGTCATATTTACCCAGTCAATCACGTCTTTTGTTTTCGCATTCTCCTCTTCGGTCTCTCTTTAACATAAGCAAACCAACTATCCAAATGCAAAATGACTGACTAAAATCGATCGCGGCCGGCTATATCTTTGAAGCCAACGACTGAACTTCCAAAAAGTTTATTCTACCTAAAGTAAAACAGCAGAGGAAAGAGAACTTGAAGATGTACAAACAGAAGTAGATGCGAATGCAGCGTTACGAAGGTGGAGAAAATAAGCCAGCGGAGGAATGGGGCTCTGGACCACGGCTAAAATCAGCAGCTAATGTTCCAAAATTGCTGAGTGATTTTGGATGGTTAAGAGTCACTTTATAGAGGAGATATTTATTGATTCAAAATGTAGGTTTGATTGATGGCGAGTGGAGACGAAAAGAGTATCTGTGAGGTCGTGCTGGAGACTTGTGGTTGGCCGGAGAGAGAGAGAGAGAAAAGACATGGGTAGGTTTGGGCCTGTGCCGCATTAGAGAGAGAAGTGTAAATGTGGCATTTCGTTTTAATGTTCGTGGCTCCAACACATCTGACCGTGGCATTAGGGCCAGAAGTCTAAACTCTTAACTGGTGTAATTCAGAAACGCATGTTCTTGAAATTTTCTATATGAAAACTTCATTTGGTAGGACAACGAACGGCTACTTTAACCTACAATGGAAGCCCTTCGTGTAAGCCTAATCAGGGAAATACGCTGTCCTGAATCCAACATATACGTTTAGCGAAAGCTCTGTATGTAGATTTGGAGTAATATATATCTTATTACGGCTGATAAAATTTTGAACAGATTAGAGAAATATTTGGTTGAAGTTACTCTTGAGAACACCCTGCACTCTTTCATTTCAGGATGTCTTTGGATCAGAAACCTACAATCTTTCATCATGTTCAGTCGATCAAAATCATTCAAGGACAAGCAAAACATGATAGATCAAAAACCCCAAACCTTGTAATAAAATATCCCGAATGTGATCCCAGTTACAAAACTTAATAGGCAGAAGAATACCTAAGTGATTCTTTTATCAAATACTCTCTACCCTTACTATCAAATTGACCTTGATTGCTGGCCATGATAAAACTACACAACACACAGCCCTTCCTTAAGAGAGCATGCACAGTTCATTGAACATTAATTCTTCATGATTTTTAAATCTCTTCAGTCAACAAAACCCGCATCCATAATACACACGATTGGCCTCTGCATTATCCAGAGTGATTGTAGAGTGAAGAGAGGGAGCTGAAACTTCCCAACCAGACTGAAGCTTCAAAAACAGCTTACTGAACGTCTACAAACTGTAATTTCCAGCACTTCGGGTCCAATTCAGCCTGACCAAAAAAAGTAAAAAACAAACATTAAGTCCTATGGAAAATGAAAATAAACAGCTACACTCGACATTCTGAATGAAATAACAATTTGGTAGTGTTCGGTTCGCTGGAATGATTTTGGAAAACGAATGGAATGGTCATTCCTTTGCCTCCACTTTGGAAAAGGACCATTCCATTCCAACTTCATTCCAGTTAACCTAACATTGCCTTATTACTGCTCAAACCATAGGTTTTTGAATTCCCCTCACAAACAGTTACGACCAGCATTAGGTTTGAACAAAAACCCAAAACGAAAAAAGAAAATAGTCGGGCATACCTGAAGCACCTTCTCTCTCCACTGAAAAACACACCCGCGGGCTTCTAGATGTTCAAAAAGGGGTTTCGGTAACAATGACTTAAAGGAGGCCTGGAGCTTCACTTTTGTAAGCGCACCACATGCCAATAGAGCAGCTGCCAATCCGCTCGGAGTCAACCTTTTCAAGTGCAATATATTCATGCTCTGCAAGCAGCTGATACCGGCAAGCGACAACAGCCCCACTTCTGTCACTGAGCTATATGACAAATTTATCTGTGCATATAATTGAGAAATATGTTAGCGTTAGATGCCAACGTCTTATCCCTACCTTGCAGAGAGAGAGAGAGAGAGAGCCTACTTGTCTGAGGTTTTGAGAGAAGTGAGCAAGTGGGATCATTCCGGTGTCATCGACATTGCAGCATTTTTTTATGTCGAGCTTGATGAGTTGCTTACATCCAGCAGCAATCGCCATTATACCTAATGACGTAATAAGGGAACACCCTCGACTTTCAAGTGTGTTCAGTTTAGAACATTTTGACAAGGATATCAAAGAGCTGTTAGTGATATCTTGACAATATGATGTATTAATCATCTCAAGGCCAGGACAACCACCAGCAACTGCCAGAATGCCAGAATCCGTTATTCCTGCTGACCTGAACAGTAAAGCAACATGCACATAATTATAAAGAGCTGCACAGGAGAAAAATAAGGGGAAAAAATACACAACTCAGACCTTAACCTACATGAATTAAAGTTCAAATCTCTTACCTGTACAAATCAAGCTCCATAAGTTTTGAGCAGCACATGCCAATATGGGCAAGCCCTTTATCCGTTATGTTAAGGCAGATACCGAGTTTTAAGCTGGAGAGTTTTGAACATCTTGAGATGGACTTCAAACCTGTATCCCCAATAGCATTAGTAACTGACAAATCTAACTGTGCAATCATAAGAACTCAAGCGGAGAAGTCCCAACCTTCATCGTCGATTTCATTATCTGTAAGGTCAAGCTCTTCGAGAAGAAGGCAACGCTGTCCAATTAGTACAAAAGCTTCTTTTGGTACCAGAGTACATGACTCCATTTTTAGGGATGTAAGAGAGGTGCATGAATTTGTAATGTGGGCAATTGAGACGTGAGTGATCTTGCGGCAGCATGTGATATCTAACTTCCTCAAGTCTTTGTGTTTTGTAACTAAGGAAGAAAGACCTTTGTCTGTCACTCCCAAGCATTTACTCAAGCTGATCTCTCTTAGTGATATGCACCAATTTCCAATAGCCTTCAGTCCGGAACATGTGACTGGACAACAATCTAGTTTGATTGATTGCAATGTGGAAAGCCTTTGCAACGTATCAGCAAGAGCAGGAGTGACCTGAGCCACCATTCAGTGAAAAATGAGCCCCAAGTTTGAAAGCAAAACGAAACAAGGGGTAACCCCAAGTATTCAGAGGCAAACGAGTTAAAGGACTTACAGGAGAGCCATATGCTAATGTAAGTTGCCGTAGACATCCAGTACCACTTGTTAGAGAAGACAAGCCCACATGACTAACATTTTGACAACTTGACATATCAAGGGTCTGTTGAAAAAGAAATAAGTTCACAAATTAGTGATCAAACGACAAACAGCTACTTTGGGCAAATGTAAATTCAATTGCAATGGCAGAAATAACAACAGCATAAATCATGAAGTTGTCTTTTAAAAGATATCAAAAAGTGTACTTCATAAATCATAAGTTCTATTATCTCTCCATTGATAGGTACCTCTAATGATTTGCACCCTTGTTTGAGGACTGCAAGGCTGTCATCATCAATACCAAAGCATCCCTCCAGAACAAGATTTTCAAGGTATTGTAGTTTCAAGATTGATGGTAGGCATTTATTGGTGATCTGCACAAGAAGAAAATGAGATAAGGATCAAGCCACGTTTATTATGAACATACAAGCAGTAACACATGTTAGCCACATACATGGACGTGAACAAAAAGATGAACCACATAAGGAAGAGGACCCACATAATTTCAGTCAAGAACACCTTGATAGATTCGGGAGGAGCATGGAGATTCAGAGTCTAAAAGCAAGAGTTTTACAATACTAAATATAAATCTTATATCTTAGTAATCAGTTGAATCAGATTCATGAAGTTGGCCCCCTACAACACGAACATGCCAAAACGAATAGAATAGCACAGTTTGTTTGTCATGTGAATATCCAGTTAGGTGTTGAATAAAAGATCTAAGCATCACTTACCAATTGAATCATTGCAGAATTCAACTGTTTTGAGCTTGCCATGAGAAATGTTTGTTTATTTTACGCTCGATGACCAAGTCAATCAGCATACGATGGTTGTGCAAGGGCTAAAGAAGCTATCAGAATTGCGAAACAGGAAAATAAAATTACATATTGGTACTGAATGTTCACATCACAAGCCAAGGAAAATAACTTSAGATCTCATAATGCAAGAGATATAGCATGCTTAAGTATGTCGTGACAATATCACACAAGCAGGAGCAAGGAAGATGCAGTTCACCATCTTATCATTAATATCCATCAACTCATAGTAGTTGGTAATGTGCATCCTACTTCTAGTTTATTTACCTCTACAACACAATAGAGGTCATAGACTCATAGCATGATATAACTAATCGAACAAATAAGAACTCCATCTTTGCAACTATAAATGCAAAATAATTTTAATAACGTATTGAGCTGCCAGATCAAATAAAACACTTTTTCAAATCATCAGTTGCCCAATTAATAGAAAAAAATCACATAGCATGTAACATATGGCGAGTATTTCATAATAAACTGGCTATTATTTGTTACAGACAGACGAAGGGGTTCGACACACATCAGCCCCCGCTTTTTCGTTGTAGTGATGCAGTCATGAATGAGTGCATATATTCTAAGCAAAGATAAATATTGATCCGTAGGCATAACAATCTGTTTTCATCTCTACATATTCTCTATGTGTCTAGGTGTCACATTTACGCAACTACATGGTATCCTGCCTTCCCTATAAACTACATGCTACAATAGAAAAGATTTAATTCATAAGGCAAGCACTCAATCAACTTTTCCTTTACATCATAAATTATGAAGCCATATTTGAAGGCACATATTCCTTGCAAGACCCACGTCATCGCATAAGCTTACAAAAATCTATTTTCAAAATCCTAGACAGATATGTGCACATCATCCTTCCATTTAGACGAATCACATTTATCAAATGTCCAACAAGAATAGATCATTCCTGTAAACTAAACATGCTTTTATGGAAGAGATTTAATTCATAACGCATCAATCATGAAGGAACATTTTCAGATGCACTGATTAAATTCAAACTTCCAGGAAAAGCCTTGGTCGACTTGTAAAAACTGCAAATATCATACTAATCAAAAACCGATATAATACTAATCAAAAAAAAAAACCAACATAATACCAACACCCTGCTCAAATCAATTGAGCAACATATACCCAAATAAAAGTACAGATCTCCAAACATAAGAGCCAGTCAAATCATCAACTTTGGGTCCAAAACTGTTTGATTGTAGTTTCCAGAACAAGTTTTTTTACAAACCGTGATTGGAACTAAAAACTAAAACACTCATTAGTTTTATATGGTTCTACTTGAGTCAGATGCAAAAATCATACTAATGAAAAACCAACATAATACCAACACCTTGCTCAAATCAATTGAGCAACATATACCCAAATGAAAGTACAGATCTCCAAACATAAGTGCCAGTCAAATCATCTACTTTGGGATTGTAGTTTCCAGAACAGTTTTTTTAACAAACCGTGTTTGGAACTAAAAACTAAAACACTCATTAGTTTTATATGGTTCTTCTTGAGTCAGATGTATTTTGCCTTCTAAAAAGGGTTTCTTTTCCAAATCTTGTCCAAAAACCGACAACCAAACAAATCATGTTGAATGAAAAGAGAGGCCAATAAATCCATCAGAACCATAAATTCACTTCTTATTAAGACTACAAATAAAAACCATAACACTAACAAACCAGGTGCCAGGAGGTTCAATTGCTTCCCCAAGATGTTGATCTAACTATTCTAATGACTTTGGTGGATTAAAAAAGAACAGTCTTAAACCATATCGAATAAAAAGAGTAATAAAAAAATTTAATTACCGGCAAGTAAGAGAGATCCAAGCTACGGATCTCGTTGCACTTAACAGCAATCAAACCCACACCCAAATCACCAACCCCCAAACACCACTTCAAGTTAATCGACCTCAACTTCCTACACCCAACAGCGATACACCCGATCCCCATATCCGTAATCCCCTTGCACCTCGCCAGCCACAACCGCTCCAGATTTTTGGCCTCCCCAATCGCGGCCGCGGCCGGATCCCTCAACTCCGTCGCGTTGGACAGGTCAATCTGGACCAAGTTCGAGCAATTCGTCACGAGACCCGACAGACCCACGTGGGTAAAGAACTTGGATCTCGAGAGGTCGACGGACCTCAGCATTCCGCCGCAGACGGAGGCGGCGGCGGAGAGGGAGGCGTCGGTGATGCGGGGGCAGAGGGAGAAATCGAGGTGGGTTACGAAAGGGTACCGGGTCAGGGTCTTTTTGAGGTGGTCGGAGCGGAGGGGCTTGAGGGTGGTGCGGTGGTGGGACTCGACGGAGTAAAAGGATTTGCAGACGAGGGAGAATGATTTCTTGTCGAGTGGGTTCGAATCGAGGCGGTCGAGGATTGAGAGGATGAGTTCCTCGGAGAGAAGGTCGAAGTTGTTGCATGGTGATTTTTGCCTTTTCATTGTGGTCATGGAATGGTATGGACGGAGAGGGAGATGATAAAAAATGGATTTGAAGGTTGAAGAAGATTTATGGATGGGGGGAGTTTTATTTTTTGTTTGTGAGAATCTTGTTTGAGTGGCGAGGCGAATGAAATTATGAGAGAGAGAGAGAGAGAGAGAGAGAGAGTGGTTGGAGGAGAAATGAGAAGTAGTACTAGTCCGTAACTATTGGAGTACCAGAAAAGACTACACCTTCGGGGTTGGTTTAGGTGAGAACAGAGGGAGGAAGAAGGGAAGGGTGTTCAAATTACACAACTATCCTTTGGCTTTTTACCGAAGTTTGGTACGGTGGGGTCTACCTCTTTTTATGCGGACATAAATGACCAACTATGTGAACAATACCGTACATGTTCCTCTCGGTTTATACTACGAGTTTTGTAACTGTACGGTCGTCCAGCTCATGTCAGAATAATTGAGGGGAAAGAGTTGACCTACTGTACTCGACTGTTCCAGTTGATCCCTGTGCTATAATCCTTGAAACAACAAGGGAAATGATTTCTATATTCCTTTTTTTAATTACAACACTTTTTTTTTTCTTTTAATGAAAAAATATACACCAAAATTTTAATACTGAAAGATAAAAAATGGGATGTCATAATTAAAAAAGGGAGTGTAGAAATTATTTTTCAAAAATAATGGGTTGTTTATGATATTTGATGGAGGCTTTAGGGTAATAAGTGGTAAAAAAAATTTATTGAAACCCATGATGTAAGAAAGAGGTTGGTTTTGGGAGCCAAAACCAAGCGGAGTCCATAAAACTTTCATTTCGTCTAAGACTTTGGGTTAAAAATTTAAGTATAAGGGGGGAGTAATTAGCATTTGTGCGCAAACTGATCCAATACTCAAAGTCACATGTGATTTATTTGTCCTTAGCTTTAGGGATGGAGGTAGCCAAGATCCTGAGCAATCCAAAAATTTGTGTACTTTTAGTTTCAAACTTTTGCGTATTTAAATTGTTATGATAAGAAAAAAAAAATAGTCTCCTTAATAGTATATTAATTAAATTTGATCTTTAATACATTAAATTTACTTTGTCTTAAAATAATTGTTTTAACTATTTTCATAAAACATAAATGACAATAAGTATACAAGTGTTCTTCTATCCTTTCCCTCCATACTTGACTCCTAAGCTTAACTAGACATATTCATAGTTTTTCATAGCCTAYGGATTCCTGTGAATAACAGTGACAATAAATTTTTGGGACAATTCTAAAGTGGCGTTCCGCTAAGGGATTTTTGGGTTTTTTTGTTTTGTTTTTGTCCTTATTCAAAAAATCGCATTTGTTAGTTTTGCGATAAACTTTCGTGGATTATTGGTTCGTTTCGACGAGACGAATCGAAAAACCACAAAAGTTAAGGCTCAAAACTAACAAACATGAATATTTTTTAATAAGGACAAAAATCCCAAAAATCTAAGCAGAACGGCGGCAATTCTTGGTCTTTATACCTATAGCAAGCAACTCCGAGTCCCACGCCATCTTACCCAAACTTTCATTTAAATTCAAGTATCATGTGGTAGTAGAAAAAAAATGTAGTGAGTCCTTATAGTCTCAAGGTAAGTAGCTAATACGTGCACAACAAAATAGAATTTTGCGTCAATGTTACCCTACAATCCTTTCTACACCATGGAGCAAGAAAGCAATTTTTAATGTGAAAAATAGTATTACAAACTGTGATCTAGTTATCATGTCACGTAAAATTAATTTAAAGCAATTTCCTTGTTTTTCAATTTGAAAGGAGTTAGCGTTGAATTAAATTAACAAAAATCTCATGAGAACAAATGAGAAATGCACCGATGGTGCATGCATCGGCGCGCAAGACCCATTCCTAATTTCCGTGAATTAGATTAAGCATCTGCAGTTATTCAATTGAGCTCCATTTTTTTTATCGGTGCATTTTGGCCGGTACCAAAACAAATTCTTTGTCAGTCTCGAAATTTCAAGTATGTACGAGGAGAAGGTACAATTAATAATGTACTCCATCTGGACTGGAGTAGATTAATTTGAAGTCAATGGGGAGGGGTATTTCGGTCTTTGAAAGGCCCAATGATAAAAGCCGTACTGGAAAGGACAGAAAGGACGGAAGGCAAGTTGAAAGAGACAAGCAGGGGTAGTGTTGGGAATAGAAAAGTCAATCTACACGTCTGTCTTGGGAGGTCATAAGCGAGACCAGTTGTATTCAGTGGAGAAAGTATGTGAGGAAGGACATATTCGAGTCCGGAACGGTACGAATACATATATCCCTCCAACAAAACAAACAAAACGTCACCACCTCCATAAAACATTAAACTACACAGAACCCCCGATAATTCTATACAAATACCACTGTCGCCCCTATTCTTTTCTGAAATACTCACTCCCTCACTTTTTTACAGTACAGTATGATTTTGAGTAACACGAAGGAGGTCAGTTGACCCCATCTATTGACTAGACGAAAAAGAATTGCATCAACACGTACAGATAGTAAAACTCACACCTTTACTCACTTGATTTCATTTAACATAATTAGCCGGTGTGCCCGAGATCAGTTTAATCTTTGTAATCATTTTCAAAGATTAATAAAATCTTTTTTGTTGAGCAAAAGAAGAAGAAGAAGAAGAAGGGGATGACATGGATATTTCAGCAGAATATAGGGGATATCAGTGCAGTTTACACAAAACACAATACTAGTAGTAGTATAAACAAGCTAGACAATTAGAAAACAATTTTATTTTATTTTATTTGGGGGAGTGGAGTGGAGATTAAATTAATATTTTAATGTGGAAATAGAAATAAAGATATTCTCCGGCTTTGAGGAGGTGTTGCCGTACTTATGAGTGGACCAAGGAGTACGCACCTTACCCTGATAAGAACGGCTAGAGAGAGAGGGGGGGAAAAAAACCATATAAAAACAAACCAAATAAAGTGGAGGATTATTCTAGAGTGGAGTAGTTGGGAAGGAAGATTCTAATAGTATACGAGTAATAAAAGTCAGAAACATTGTTCTGGAAAATAAGGAATCGATTGCACTTCTTTTCTTTTTTTCCTCTTGTTGCAATAATGGAGCATATCTGGGGTCATTTTACGCCCAATGAATAATATTATATGAAATTTGCAGTAACTATGATTACTCTTCTAGTTGATATGTGATATATCCTCAATAATATACAACTCGCTACAGAGGACGTTAGGTTGGAGAGAATAGAGAAAATCTTAACGTACAATACGAGTGACAATTTTACTAGACAACTTAAGTTTTCTTAGTTTTTTGAAAGAAGTAAAAGACAATTTTATATGCATGAGGGCTTTGTAAATTTTTTTTTTACCTATATTATAATCCATATATTTATTATTATTTTATTGCTTAATACTCCATCCGTCCCTTTTTAAATGTCCTGCTTCGTAACTCCAACTTATTAAAAAGACATCATCATTATATCTTTCACATCAACTTTTTCCTCCACTTTTCCTATTTACCCATCATCATTACACTTTTACTCACTAACTTTTYAAAATGAAATATACTTTTAGGGACAAAATAGACAATTCACCAACTTTTACCCACTAACTTTACAAAATGAACACTTATTAAGGGACAGCCCAAAATGGAATACTGGACTGTAATAAAGGGACGGAGGGAGTACAAATTTTCTTTTACAGTTTTTTTATTTTTCATTAATTTTGACCGTTCTCCTACCAATCAAATGACTTAGAAAATATTAATAATATTTTTGTTAATAGTATCACTCTTTTTTTTTGAACATATAATAGTATATATATCACTTTAAGCTGCTCAATAATAATAGTGTCTCATGTTGATGAATTGTTATCATTGTCTCTTTTTAGTTTGATGGTCTGGATTGATTTTGTATTCTAAAGTTTATGTACATATATAAAGAATATTACTATAATTTAACTATATCCTATCATATATGTCTGTCAATAATTGCAATACTGGTGATAAATAATGACTAACGATTTTTGCACTCTCTCTTTTTTTGAAGAAGGCACTCCATTTATTTTCTTGGTGAAAAAATTAAACATAAATTTTTTACTAAAAGACAAGAAAAGTATGAAAAATAATTTCCCCGAATAAACCCCCGTAAAATATAACAGCACGTACTCTGGCCTCTTTATATTAAAACTGGACTAGTTTCCATTAATTATTTCTGTTGTGTTAACATTTTCATGGAATAATGCTCTTGTAGTATACTGTATATATCTTTATCGGGAAATTTGCTTTAGTGATTCCATATTGGTATAGCATCTTATTACGTAGTATAAGAAGAAAGTACAGATATTGTTTTAGGAGGAGAGAGAAAGATAGGGACGTTGGTGCCTTGCGAAGCATACTACTCTCTCTGAGTTGGAGTCAAAAGTGGAGCAATCCCCATCTTTTTTCTGAGGGAGGTGGTGACTCATTCAGGCCCCAATTGCAACTAATAATAGTACAACTCCGTGTTCATTCCGTGTGCACGTTCCCCACTACTTTAGCATCAATATAATACTACTAGTACTCCATAATTGTATGAATATCGCTGTGCCAAGCGGCCCAAGCCAACACAACGCGCGTATCATTGTTCATCAGTTGATAGTGATTTTCATTAGTTGAATGCCATGTAGTTAGTTTTTGTGTCTATCAACTAGTACAAGGAGTATATCCTATGCCCAGAGTCCGCAAAACAACTTTAGAACACAATTGAGTTCAGAGGCGTTCGATTTAGGTGCGCGATTCTACGTCACCACATATATCCACTATTTGCCACATGAATATGATCAGTCTCTTAGAGTAAAAATTTGACCAAAAAATTCATTTGGTATTGTTGAACGAAATTCAGAATGTTTATTCCCATTGGAGGACAATTAATAATACAAGCTACCTATCAACTAAGGAAACAAAATCTTGAAATAAGGAAATACACATAATCAAATATACAGATTCCTAAACTAGCTACCTAAATTATTTTCCTTTCTAATTTAAATATATACAGCCAACACTCCCCCTCAAGCTGGATAGTATATATCATGTACACCCAGCTTGCAACATATAGAATCAATGGTAGCTTTGCGAAGAGCTTTGGTGAAAATATCTGCGAGTTGAGACCCCGAAGGAACGAAAGGAGTAGTAATCTCCTTAGACTCCACTTTTAATCGAATGAAGTGACAGTCAGCCTCGATGTGTTTAGTTCGCTCATGAAATACTGGGTTGTTAGCTATATGAATAGCAGCCTGATTGTCACAACAAAGAGGAGTAGGATCATGCACTGGAATCCCGAATTCACGTATAAGAGTGCGTAGCCAAGTGAGTTCACATGTTGTTTGCGCCATAGCTCGATACTCAGCCTCAACACTAGAACGAGCAACAACTGACTACTTTTTATTTTTCCAAGTAACGAAATTACCACCAATAAAAGTACAAAAACCGGTGGTGGATCAACGGTCTGCAAGAGATCCTGCCCAATCAGCATCGGTATATCCCTCGATGCGAAGATGACCAAATGATCAATAAAGAAGTCCAAGTCCTGGAGCATTTTTAAGATACTTCAGGATACGAATGGCTGCCTCCATATGAGGAACACGAGGATGAGTCATGAATTGACTAACCACACTGACTGCATAGGAAATATCAGGTCGAGTAATAGTAAGGTAGATAAGTCTACCTATAAGTCTCCGATAAGCTTCAGGATCATCAATCAACTCACCATCGTCAGGAAGTAACTTTAAATTAGTATCCATAGGAGTGGCAACAGGTTTGGAACCAAGATAACCTATATCTCTCAAAAGATCAAGAGTGTACTTCCTTTGAGACAAACTGATGCCTGCTTTGGATCGAGCAGCCTCAATACCAAGAAAGTACCGAAGCTTGCCCAGATCTTTAGTAAGACTAGAGCAGAGGTGATGAATCAAGCTTTGAATTACAATACTATCACTGCCAGTGATGACAATATCATCCACATAAACAACCAGAATCTCAATCCCACGATCGGTCTTTTTAAAGAACACAGAGTGATCAGCCTTACTTCGAATCATSCCATGAGCAACAACAGAATTGCTGAACTTATCAAACCAAGCACGGGGAGACTGTTTGAGGCCATATATAGAATTACAAAGTTGACATACACTATCCCCCTTGGACTCAAACCCAGGCGGTTGAGCCATATAAACAGTCTCAGACAAATCCCCATGCAAAAATGCATTCTTAACATCCAGTTGATGTGAAGCGGCCAATCACGATTAGCARCGAGGGATATAATAACACGAATAGAGTTGAGTTTGGCCACTAGAGAGAATGTCTCGGTATAATCAATGCCATAGATCTAAGTAAAACCTTTGGCCACAAGGCGAGCTTTAAGACGATCAACGGTGCCATCAGGATTATGTTTGACACTAAAAACCCATCGGCAACCAACAATATGAGCCCCAGAAGGCTGGGGAACCAAATCCCAAGTATGATTCAAATCCAGAGCACACATCTCTTCTTGCATTGCTGAATGCCAACCAGGATGAGAAAGAGCTTCCTGATAAGACTTGGGAATACTAACAGAAGAGAGTGATACAAAAAAAGCTTGAAACGAGGAGGATAAACGATTGTACGAAACAAAATGAGAAATAGGATGAGATGTACAAGTACGCGTACCCTTTCGCACTGCAATGGGTAGGTCAAGAGAAGAAACTGAAGGTGGATCTGGAGACGGCGGAGGAGGCTGTGGGGGAGGATACAGAGAATCTACTGGAGTAGTAGCCGGAGGGTAATGAACATAGACCTGGGTAACCGGGGGTCTGGCAATATCAGGAAGTACCGGTGGAAGAACCGGAGTATTGATTAGTGGATCCTGTAAGTGAGTGCCTTCTTGAGAATAATAGGGAGCCGTCTCAAAAAAAGGTGACATCAGCACTAACAAAATGCTTACGTAGTGTAGGACTATAACACTTGTACCCCTTTTGTGTTCGTGAGTAACCAAGAAAGATACATTTATGAGAGTGATGATCAAGTTAGGAACGATTAGGGTGCAAGTTGTGAACAAATGCACAGTCAAAAAAATTTGGGGGAAGAGGAAAGGGATTCTTATCGGGAAACATGACTTGAAAAGGGAATTTACCCCGTAAAACACGAGTTGGCATTCTATTTAAAAGGTACCCAGCAGTAAGAACTGCATCTCCCCAAAAATATTTTGGTACATGCATGTGGATCATGAGAGCACGAGCAATGGCCAGGACAGGACCATTTTTTCGTTCAGCAATACCATTTTGTTGTGGGGTACTAACACAAGTTGTTTGATGAATAATGCCTTTAGAGTTGTGAAATTGTTGAAAAGGTTTAGCCAGATACTCTTGAGCATTATCGGTACGAAAAACCTTTAAGTTGGTATTAAATTGATTTAGGACTTCAGAATAAAAAGATTGAAACACAGTAAAGATTTGTGATCGAGCTGTAAGCACATAAATCCAATTTAAACGAGAAAAATCATCAATAATGTAACAAAATACCTAGAGCTACATAAACCAGTAATCTGAGATGGTCCCCAAATATCAGAGTGAACAAGAGCAAACAGGTGCAAACTAGGTGAATCAGTGCGAGGAGAAAAAGTAACTCTCCGATGTTTACTAAGTTCACAAGTTTCACAATTAAAAGTAGAAAAATCAGGTAAAAATGGAATTAAAGATCTAAGGTTAACAGATGACGAGTGCCCTAGACGACAATGCCACTGATACGATGTTGTGATAGAATGAAGAGCAGATGGATCCGAGGAACCAGACGACTAGAAGTAATAAAGGCCATTCTTCTCATATCCCCCACCAATCATCCTCTGCGTCTTGAGATCCTGAAATTCACAATGAGAGGAATAGAAGGTTACTGAACATTGGAAATTGTGGGTGAATTTTTGAATGGATAGCAAGTTAAAAGGAAAGCAGGATAAATATAAAGTAGAAGTAAAAGTGAGACCAGAAGTACAATATGTGTCAATGCCATGCACTTGAGTTTTTGTTCCATTAGCAACAGTAACATAGGAAGCAGCAGAAGGAGAAATAATATCAGATAAGAGGGACAAATTACCAGTCATATGGTTAATGGCTCCAGAATCGAGAACCCAAGGTGCATGGGAAGAGGAATGAAGACATGTGTTACCAGAATAGACAATATTGGCAGTGGAGGAAGAAGATGCATGTGCTCTTTAGATCATAGAATCATACTCAGATTTAGAAATAGTGATCTGATCTGACTGAATAGACTCAGATGGCTCTGATTGTTCCTTGTTTTTATCACCCATGATGAGAAAAGGAAGACAACCAACGATAAATAGAATCAAAGATACCTCAGATTGATGAAAAACAGTCGAGAATCTGAGAGAGAGGGTTCCAAAAAGCCTTTAATACTCTAACCCAGTGAGTGCTGAGTCAAGTTGGAGGTCGCCGAGAGGTTTTGAGGAGACTAGTGAGCAGATCGAGACTCGTCAGAGGCAGAAGAAGACTCGCCGGATGTCAGGAAGGACTTGTCGGACGTTTTTGGAGAGATTTTGGATGGTTTCGAGAAGATCCGAGGCTTGTTGAGAGGATACGAGGGTTTTTTTTTTTTGAGATTTGCTGAAGCAAAACGAGGGTCGCCGGAGACTGCTAGGGTTCCGGTGATGAGGCGAGAGAGAATCAACGGTCACTGATCTGAGAGATCCCGATGCGAAGCGAGAAGAGAAACAAAAAGAACGGTATGATTATGTAACCCGCTCTGATACCATGTTGAACAAAATTCAGAATGTTTATTCTTCTCCCATTAGAGGTCAATTTATAATACTCCCTCCGTCCATTTTTAAGTGTCCCGTTCGTAACTCCAATTTATTAAGAAAACATCATCATTACACCTTTCACATCAACTTTTACCTCCACTTTCCCTACTTACCCTCTATGGAGACATCATCATTACATATTTACTCACTAATTTTTCAAAATGGAATATACTTTTAGGGGCAAAATAGAAAATATACCAACTTTTATCCACTAACTTTACAAAATGGACATTTATTAAGGGACAATCCAAAATGGAATACTGGATTTTAAAAAGGAGACGGAGGGAGTACAAGCTACCTATCAACTAAGGAAACAAAATCTTGAAATAAGGAAATACACATAATCAAATATACAAATTCCTAAACTAGCTACCTAAATTATTTTCTTTCCTAATTTAAATATATACAGCCAACAGGTATGAAGTACTCCAATGGACAAACTTACAAGCATTTGAGGAAAAATTTCAATCTCCCTTCATTAATTTGATAAAAAAATTTGAGTAAAGCTCAATCAGATATGAGTTTGACTCGAGGATTGAAATAAGTTTAGAGGGGTTTTGCTTAGAATTTGGTAATGGCCCAATTAAAAGAGCAAGGCATGGAGATACTCTCTTAGACAACTTGTGGGGAGATTCATGCTTAATAATCTTAATCTATTTTGGGGTTATTAATTTTTACTCTTTAGATTATTTTTGTTCAGACAAATCAATAATTCACAACAAAAAAAAATGTCGCACAACCAACAGATGCGCAAAAATTTGAATTAAAGAATAATTTATTAAGCCAAAATAGGCCTTATAGTCTTATGAAATACGGTCACATTTGTGCTCAAGCAATACTGGACAGTGTTATCTTATACTCTCTCTTTTTTGACAATTAACATAGGAGGTACCCGCACACTCAAACGAGGTGAAATTAATCCACCTAAGGCTAACCGCATGGAACCAATTTCCACATAAAGCAATGAGAAACAGCTAGGAGGGGAATCACTTACTATTGGTTGGGGACAAAAACGTATCCATATTCCTAAAAGCCTGAATGTTATTAACTCAAACTCGCATTGCTGGCCCCATTTAAGCCCCTCTGGACTTTTTTTTTTTGTTAGATGATCCCCGTTCCGTTTTTTTAAATAAGTACTTAAAAAATAAAGATCCATTTTCAAGCTTAAAAATAATGAACTTACAAAAAATAAATTTTGTAATTTTTTGCAGGATGTGATAGATCTCATCAAAATCTAAGAAACAAGATCCATATTGCATATTTTTTAATTTTAATAAGCTTACTATTTTTAAGCTTGAAAATTGTAAATAAGTACTTATTTTTTAAGGAGCAAAAACGGAACGGGGTTAGTACTATATATGTTATAGTATTTGTTAGGTTATTACGAGCGCTAATCTCTTGTCCATAGGAATCGGATCCTAGACCTCACGCTTCAAAGAAACGCTACAGACAACTGAGCCAAACCCCAAGGTCCTCTACCCTTTTCTACGTACCGAACGTACAAGTTGTGTACTTTAATTACCATGTTAGTTGTTCTTAGCAACCAACTTATAATCTTTACTTTGTTAATAATTAAATTAATATAGGAGCTTAATTAAGGCAAGAAATGGGATATGTGCATGGACATGCCTTTAATTAAATGGCATTAAAAGCAATGTCTAGGGAGTAGGAAGATAGATCACCAGCTAGCTCCGGTTTAAATTACTTTTGTGAATCCAATACTCCATATATCTATCTATCTCCGCATAGCTCGAGCTTTCTTAATTTTTAATCAGGAGGGAGAGATAGCAGCTGATGCGCCAATAAAATAGTAGCTAGGGAATCGTACCAGTACAAACATTATCCGGACCGGTATTCCTATCCTATAGTACAATAATAATGAAGTTGGACTATCGAGTTTAGTTTTTCAAATTGCATGGGAGAGAAGAGCGTAAATTAAGGGTGAAGATAATATGCCACTAGCTATACCACTTGGCCCATCACCAGATTAAACAAACTATTATTCAACTGAAAACGCAGTCAAGATATATAGCATTCCACCATGTGATTGAAACACCAGTATAATCTACGTACGGATTCACCTAATTAATAAAACCAACATACTTTACTGGACAGAAATTTTGAAAATTAATTGTACGGTAATGACACACCGATCAAGTTTTTATTTGTAGATTCTATCTTATATATACTCCTATTCTCAAAATGAATTTGTCTACCGGGGGCGCTTTGAATTATTAATTAATGTTTGTAATGATGCGCTAGTACTAATTAAAATAGTTATTGTTGTCTACTTATTTTGTGTACGTTCAAGTTTTTGATGCACTACTAGTACGTAGTTACTGTAAAATATTTTTACTGTACGTCTACAATGACCACTAAGAACGCGTCCCCCCAGAAAAAAAGCCCACAAAGGATCGATACACATAGATATCGATCATATGTCTATTTTCACACATTATTGACCGATTTGTAGATAATTATTGCTTAGAAATTTAAAATCACTAGTGCTTGCCCGTGCCTACGGCACTACGCGCGCACCCCGGTTGAAATTGCCCGTGCCTACTCTTTCTTTCCAATGCGACCTTCGCTTTTCTTCCATTTCACTTTTGTGCACCTTGTTGCCTACAACAAAAGAGATATATGAAAGGATTGAAATAACAATAGAAGAAAAAGAAAGGGCAAAAATGCATGTGGTTTAAACATCTTTCCCACAACACTACAACAACAACAACATAACCCTTTAGATACAATTTACAGCTACAATTTTACAGCTTCATCAGCATTTTTCAAGATACAATTTCTAA
>QEFC01004352.1:9320-21897 GCA_009746105.1 Rhododendron williamsianum | reverse complement strand
ACCATTTTATCTTTCCTTTCAAAGTCCCTCAAGAAGCATTGTTCTGATTGATTCAAGGCTTGTTTTAATCCGAAYTCATCATCGGGGAGCCTCAGGGCCACAAATTAAGGAAATTCGACAAGTCCAAATTGGGGTGTCTACACCCTCCATCTCTTGATAAAGTCGGCAAAGGATTCCTTGGCGGTCATCTTGGTAGATTCCAACTCTTAGGTAGTCATCTTGAGTTGAGAGTTATAGCTGTACTGAGCATTGAAAGCAGCGCCGATGTCCTCCTGTAGACACCCCAATCTGGATCTCCTGATTGTTTTACTTTGTTTTTCGGTTTCTTGTTTCCCCGATGATGAATCAAGATCAAAAACAATCTTGAGAATGGAAAGGATTGAGCTTGGAGTGATTGGAACCCCTCTTGAACCTTTTGAACCCCAAAACCCTAAGTCAAAACCCTAACCGAGGTTTGACCAGCGTGCGTTGCTATGGCTCACACGCGTGCTTGTGAGATGGTCAAAGTCAAAGCATTGACCATTGACCATCGCGCGACTGTTAGCTCACTCGCGCGCCTATGCCACTTCCACACGCGCGGTTCAACACCTGTCTCCATCACCTTTTTCCAGCTGGATTTTGTAATCATCATGAGGTCTACAGGGCTGTAGAACCCCATTTTTCTCACTAGCACAGCTGTTGCAGGCTACATGGGTTGCTCCACCCACACAACCACTCCCATCACCTTGTTGGCTTATTTCTCCACCAAGTAAGGCTGGCCAGCCTTGTTGGCTGGTTGCTTAGCCAAGTTAACCACCCACCAAGCACTCTCCCACCTCCTATAAATACCCCATTGGTCTTTTAAGTCCAAGGGTTACCAAAATTCAAGCAAAAAGGGCTACACAATCCCAAATACACTTGATACTCCCTCACTCAAGTCATCTTCATACACTCATTTTCCAAGCACTACAACCTTGTTCAATCCATTCCAAAACCACTCAAGCAAAGGTATAAACTTATTACTTGTTTCCTATTTGATCCCTGAGGGGGACTGGCAGGGCCAAGGCTAGTAATCAATACCAGTCCTGGCCCTAAAGTCAGCAGGGTTACAAGAACCATACAACTGGCACATCCACGCGCATCGGACCCACATGCACGGGCGCCTGTCAGAGGTTGCACGTGATGGCCCACGTGGGGATGGAGATGCGGGTTATTTCTTGTTTGTATTGTACAATAATCACTGTGAGGCATGATTAAAACTGATCCACTATTTTGCATGTTAAAACTCATAGATTAGCTCAGCATGCTTTTCTGTCTACTTTGGAATGCCCCTGGGTTGCTTCTGAATATGTCTTAGAGCCCAGGCATGCAAAGCAATTCCTGGAAGTCCAGTCATGACCCACGCGCGCCCATCCTATTGTCACGCGCGTTGGTCAGCCTGTTTCCAGTGGCTGCCCTTGCATGGGCAACTTGGCCCTTGGCCTCTATTTTAACACCCCCACTGTTTAGGGGTTGTACTTCAATTTGACTCATTCTGTTGTAAATATTATTTACTTTCAGTACATATAAACTGCTTGGTTTGCCCCCTGGGTGAGCACTGGTCCTTCCAGAGCCTAAAAGGGGATAAAATTCAATCTGTTGGTGGAACATCATCACACGCGCATGCGTATGGCTTTGGCGCGCGCAGGTTGGCTTGCATGCACGTAGATCCATGCATGCAAGTTGGCCACTGTGCACGTCAAATTTATACCAAGCACTGTTTTGATATCTGATCATAGTATTGGGTTTTATTCCATTTATTTTTCAACTTTTCATCCATCCATGCTATTTTGATCACATCCTGCAAATTGTTACAGTTTTAATCCTCATTAAACTGTTCCCCCGCCCTAATTGGCTAAAAATCGATAAATAAAAGAAGAATCACAATATTTTCACAAAATGCCTAAGTAGAGACCGAACCCAGATATGGTTATGACGGACTGGTGCCTTCACTTTTTCAAATCAAACAGCGCGGCAGGTGCTTCGAAATACGGTTCCTTAGGTGTCGGACCTTCAAACCCGAGTGGCGACTCTGTATTCCGAGCGCTTGCTTCCCGCGCTCACGCTCCCTCGATTTGGGCCCTTACGTCCTTCAGGAAAATGAAATTTCCTAAGGGCATGCTGCCCACAGTGGCGACTCTGTATTCCGAGCGCTTGCCTCCCGCGCTCGCGCTCCCTCGATTTGGACCCTTGCGTCCTTTAGGAAAACGAAATTTCTTAAGGGCATGTTACCCACAGTGGCAACTCTACTGGGGAATGATCAAACCAATATTAATCTATACTTAGAGTTTAATACGTTCGTGAACAAATCCTTAAAAGTCTGTCAAAACGGTGAGCTTCGCGCTGCCGAAGGTTGGAATGGTGATTTCACAGGACCTTGTGTCCGGCCACTCTGATCTAGGACTTTTTCGATTGATCACTTGCGTAGTTTCCGCTAAAGATGGACTAAATAAAGTGAGCCAAATTTGAAAAGGCATTTTGCGATTTTGTGATTCTTCTTCTTCTTAATCAATTTCTAGCATTTCTCAATTGCATCGATGTGGGATAAGCCTCGTTGGAGCGTTTTGGCAATCCGGCACGGTTAACCGGAGACCGAGGACCCCGAATGCCCAACAACCTTCGACGATGATAAGTCATTCTACCATTTGATTGTTGCTCTACGGTTACGCGGGTAGCAGGAGGTATATCTTGGCTTTAGTCCGAGGAACCTGTTACAAACCAAAACCGGCCTTTACATATACAAAGCATTAGAACTCTCCAAATTAGGACAGGTACTTGCAGGGTAGGATCTATTTGCATCTAACCCCATATACTGTCTACGTGTTACTGCTTTCCCTATCGCATGCACTGTACATACATTCCGTCTTACGTAGCAGCATGTTTAGGGCGGCTTCAAGGTTCTCGATCAGTTAAGTCTGTCTTAAGCTTATTTGGGCACAACTTTGGCCTGATGAAGAGTCATGCATCTCGATGGTGCATGTTTTTAATTCAATTTTCAAATCCTTAGAACGGTGGGATTTTAGGAAATCAAAAGTTTTCTGCGCCCTTGTCTCTATACCTGTTTGTGGTTTCAAACAGAAACGAGGAACAACAAGAGAATACCGTGATGCTTACACCAGTCAGGTAACATGTGCCCTGTCACTTACACCGCCCGGCTAACAGCGCTGTGCCGCTCACGCCATTCTGGTTATAGTGTCATGTCATTCATACCGAGTTGTTCCAACCTTAAAGTTGAAACTCCAAACAACGGTATAGTCGAAGGTTTAGGTTTCTTTTGCCATCCTTTAGCACCACCTGTTTCGAGCAAGGATACACTTTCGAAAAGAATTCTGAGGGTTCTGGCAGTGTCCGAACGTCTTGAGATAGACTTGCCTTCTAGTTCTAGAGTCTAGGGCGACACTGACGACGCTAGCTGCATTTGTACTTTAGTCTTTTATTTAGATTAAAGTTGCTGCAGGACCCCTATTGAGCCTTCTTTTACTTTCGTGCAAGTTCTAAACCATTGCACCACCAAGGAAAGTATTGAAATAGAAAGGCTAGCCCACTTGGGAACGTCCACGCCAGAATCCGGTTCAAAGGCTTGTCAGGCTTGGATCCCAGTCAGTCACAACGGAGGACTCTCTGCGTTCTCCATTGGCCGCACTACAATCAGGGCCACCGATTTTACAGGAAGGGCAGCCAGCTTCCCCATCGTCAACATCAAGCACCTCCGAGGCACCTATCATGACAGATCAGCCACGGCCACTCACTCTGGAAGACATGCTCTTAAACTTGCAGAATAGCATCACTACTATGCAGCAAAGAGCTACTCAGACGAATGTCAACATCACCCGTCTCAATGATCTTATCAACACTCGCCTTCCTCCGGTGCCTGGAGAGGAAGGTGGGGTCGATGAGGACAACCACGAACAACATGTCATGGTCGAAGATCCAAATCACGCCGGGCGTCTTATTGTTCAGCCTGTTCCTAGAGAGGTGCACATGCCAGTAGCATATCCAGCAGTAGGCCGGCTTGTCCCGAATCCTGATATGACCGCTCTCATGGCCAAGATGGCCAAGCTGGAAGAATCTGTCTCCAAATCTGAAAAGATCAACGCTGGGGGAATCGACTTGGATTGCCTTTGCTTATATCCGAACGCCAGGCTCCCTGATAAATTCAAAATACCTGACTTGGCTAAATTCGATGGGAGTGGAGACTCTAGGACTCACATTTACAGCTACCAAGCTGCCATGAAGCTACTGTTAGTTGAACCTGAGGCCATGTCGCAGTTGTTCCCTCAAACCCTCTCTGGCCCTGCTTTCCATTGGTTTTTGTCACTCGACATCGCCAAAAGAAGGACTTGGGAGGACATTGGGGCTGCGTTTATTTCACAGTACAACTACAACTCCAAGCTCAAGATGACAACACATGAGCTTAAATCCACCAAGATGGAAGCTAAGGAGTCCTTTGCGAACTTTGTTAAAAGGTGGAGGGCTAAGGCCGCTCTAATGACTGAGCGCCCCAGCGAGAGAGACCAACTCCGCATCATATCCCGTAATCTCCATCCAAATTATGCCAGGCACTTAGTGCTTGTTCAAGCATCTGCCAACTTTGAAACCTTCTTCGAATCTGGCTTGGCCATCGAAGATGAATTACAGAGTGGGATTCTATCGAAGGGGGAGTCATCTAACCCTCCGAAATCAAAGCCTCGCGCTTACTTCGGGAACACCAATGCACTCTTTAGAGGTGGTACTTACTCCAATGCAGCAACCAATGGCACCAATGCCCCGTCCTCCAATACTGCCAACCACATTGCTGACGTCAACCAAGTACAGACGCCGCAGAACAACCGGCCTCGCACTAAACCCCGCAGCTTCTCCGCATTCGAGGCACCTCTATCCTCAGTTATGGAAAAGTTAATCAAGTCAAGGCATTTGAAACCCCTCGATCCAACTCCTCTACCCAAAAACCCTTCAGCTAACTTCAAAGCTAACCTTTACTGTGCCTACCATCAGGGAGCTGGTCATCTTACAGACTTCTGTTTCCGTCTTCGTCACGCAATTCAGGATCTCATAGATGAGGGGACTCTCCAAGCTCCACCTCCACCATCTCAAAAGCCAAACATCCTTTCTAACTCCATGCCTAACCACAAAGCTGTCTCACATATCAGCCAGATATCYCTCAGCTCCACTTTTATCAACCCTAACTCTATCATATTCAACCCCACTGACCATATTATCCCAGTCAACCAACCCAGGCCGGTTGTACCTCTCTCACTCGAGCCCAAAGCCGAAGTTTCTCACATACATTTAAAGGAGGGTCAATCTTCTAATGCACATTCAGGACGTCTGCAGAATGGGATGTTTGCCTTCAATGCATCCATTAGCGATCTCTTCCATCAATCTATCCCTTCTGTGCAGATCAACTCCGCCTCTTCAATTGATAGCCCGTACTTCAATGTTACTGATCCTAACCCCTCTCCGAATCTCTTGAGCCGGTTTAGGTCTACTTAGCCTACTTCACCTGAGCCGGAAATCGACATGTGAGCCGTAGGGTGGGCAATAGCCGATGATAAGGACTACGCCGCTCCCATAATCAACGAATGGAATCATCTTCAACTCAATGGTTTCCCACGGGACCCGGAATATCTCCCTTTCGATCAAGCCTGGTACGATGGGCGGATGGCCAGTCATGATGAGGCAATACTCGACCCTTTAAATGGAACATCCTTACACATGCTCTTCTTTCAACCGGAGCCTGTAGCCCCGGAAGAAGAATACGATTCGGACCCCGAGCCGACTTGGCAGACTCCCATGGATTTGGATCATAATCCTCTCCAAGGCTACGTTGTACCGGATTATATGACGCACTATGCGGAGGATGATCTTGTTCAAGAGGATCCTCGTGTTTTAGGGGACCATGTTTTTGCTTTCAACTCGGTTTGTGATGCTGATCACGACCCCTGTTCTTACTGAAATTATGTGGAAGCACTCAATCTACTCCAAGAAGGGGGGGGGGAGGTGAATAGGAGTTTTGATTTAAAGAAAATACCAATTTTCATATTTAAATATTAATATGGAAAAACGGGTTGATTATCTCGATTAATCCAAACCAAAAATAAAGAACTGCAGTAAAATAAAAATTGTAACAATAGACGCACGATTTACGTGGAAAAACTTAGGGTCNGGAGAGGGGAGGGGAGAGAGAGAGCAGCTCAGGCGGCGAAAGGTACAGCAGGACCAAATCAGAAATCAGCAAACGAGCATTACCTCTTACCGACAAGTACAGGAGGACCGAAGCAACCGAACAAACCAAAGCAAACGACGAAAATCCGGGAGGCAAACGGCGAAAATCGAGAGGCAGTAGTTGGCAAAATCCGCGACGCAAACGGCAAAAATCCGCCAAACAGCAGTTGCCAAAATCTCTCTCTGTAACAAAGCCTCCCTCTCAGTAGTCCCTCTCTCTCTTTTCTCGCATGATATACAGAGTATACACAGCTTCACCCAAATACAAATATTCACCCACTTTTGCCACGTAACCCAGTAAGACCCAACAACCACACACGTAGCCCATTAAGTCCAAGAAGTGAAATTCCTATTTCACCCAACAACAAAATAACAGGAAGCCAAAAAAAAAAGGGCAAAATTGTCCATAAAGTGGCAAGCGAAACTGGTTCTTATATAAGAGGAGAGGATATAAGCAAGAGACACGAAATAAATAAAACTCTTCGAGGGGTGGTAGCCTCCCTGAGTTGATCAACCGCTTATTTTTTTGCCCTATTTTCCCTCAAACGAAAGTCTGTTAATGAGGCATGTATGGAAAGCCAATTTTTCGGACCATTTTAAAGAAAATTGATTTCGGATTACATATATATGGAAAACGAATTTTTGGAGAGATTTATCAGAAAGAAAAACGTGCAGGAATAAAATTTCTAATCTTGGAAATTAATAATATGCATGATGTGATGTGTGTAATGCCTTTACCTCTCATGCAATCGGATCGATGTTGCAGCGGTCAATTTGGCGCAAATAATGAGAGGAGCATTGAGCGAGCAACTACCCCCTATGAGCCTACCCATTACAATCAAACAGAGTCGATATAGCAAAGACACCAATGGAGGTTTTGAACAACCCCGGAAAGTGCCAAAATATCTAACAATCTCCCCCTTTGGCATTTCCGGGACAAAACCAACTGCACTAAAACACAACGGAAAAATACAACTTAAAGATATAATTAAACACTAGCCTAAACTAGGTCTATTCAATGAAGCTTGAGTTGCACTTCCAATACCTGCAAAGATAGCTCAACAAAAACTATGCGACAAAATATATGTTTCAAAAAAAAGAATGGGTCAGCATAATTTAATAATAAACGACTATAGGTGGAGAAAAACAAACAGAGCCTAATACAGCACTGAATCTCGTCTTTTCACGTGCTATCCAATCGGAACCCTAGTGCCTTCGCCTGAACCCTAACCTGTAAAACAAAGAAGGGGTGAGCGCACCTTTGCCTCTCGTGGCAAAGACCCTCCGATGCCTAAGTTAGTATCTCGTACTGTTCGTAACCCTAATTATCAGTAGGAAAGTATGGTATGATTGCAACTAATTGCGTACCTTTTACCTCTAGGTTTACCTCATATTTATAGATATACGCTTGCTCGCCCTTCAAGCATCCTTGCTGCCCTAGGTGTCCCACCCCGTATAGGAAACCTGGCCTTTCCGGGAATTCTCTTACCCAATCAACCGAGATCCCTTACTCATAGGGACTCTTCCCTGTATGGAACTCGCTCCATCATAGGACTGTCTCCTCACCTATCTTTACTGGATATTTGGTACTTCCTTTGGAATATTCCCATCACCTTATCTCTTAAGGTTACGCTTTTCCGGATGACTCTATCTGTTCGGCACATACTTTAACCGAACAGTCTGCACTTATCAATGACTTCCCATGTCATTGATCCTTGATTGCCGAACAGACTATACCAACTAATGACTTTTCATGTCATTGGTCCCTTTCAGTCGAACAAACTATCTGATCCGGTGACTTCTCGTACCACCGGATCTTACCGCCGTCCTTCATCTTGTATGGAGTCCCATATCACATTTCTCATTACACGGATCTGGCGTACCACGTGTTCGGCTACCAATTGTATCTGTTTGGGAATACCTCCCTACAATTGCTCCCCAGCTTCGCTCATTACTACTGCTCGAGAATAATGAGTAAAGCTCAAAAAACGAACCCAAGGCCGAACAAACCAGATCCCTTGCAGATATAGTCAATGGGTTCCTATTGATGTCTTTTGGCGGTTTAGTCATTACTTTCTCAAAATAATGGCTCCACGTGGTGCATTTCGTACGCCTCACATTAAATTCGAACTGACGTTTTACCCAAACGGCGTCTAAACAACATCCATTCAATGCCCGTTTGGACGTTACTTTTTACGTAACGGCGTAAGAGAAGACGTTCTGTCTTCACCTTTTCACCACTAAACCCCAAAAAAAGGGATCTTTCTCAGTTTTCTATTCAAAACTTGAACTTCCCCTTTCTCTCTCTAAAACCAGGCGAAACCGTTCACCTCCAGTCCGCCATCGCCGCCACCTGCAAACTCGACTGCATCTCATAAAAACTCCTCAAAATCCTTGTAAGATTCTCACCCTTTCCTCATTTTCCATTCCATTCTGAGATCTTCATTCTCATATACCTCTGCGTCTAGGGTTTCGATCCTACTTCCAGATTTCATTTCGTTTTTAGTGATTTTCCGAGTTCATCCATGGCAGATGAAGCTGATAGTGGCCCTAAGCCTGGTAAATTTAGAAAACTTTGTGAGACGCCCGCCGCAATGGCGGCCTTTAGAACCGAATACAATATCCCAGAAAATGTAGGACTTGAACTTGCCCCTCTGGGTGCAATTAGAAATGCCATTACGTGGGATAGAACGTGTATCCCCATCGTAGCCATTGTCGAGGGTGGAGTCCGTTTCCCCCTTGATTCACTACTTCGACGGGTGCTAAACTGGTATCGACTCAACCCCATGCAAGTTTCTACCAATTTCTTCAGATTAGTAATGGGAGTTGCAGCCTTAAACAGAATTTTGGGGACCCAATTAGGAATCTGGGAAATTCAATGGTGGTACAGCATTGTACTGAACCCTGAGTACAACACCTATTATTTGAAAATGAGAAAAGCAGAGAAGCGCTTCGTGCTTAACCTGCCAGACTCTACCCGGGATCATGAGATGGACTTCCTTTATGTCACCGGAGCCTTCGAGCCCATGGGGGAAGATGGCCAGGTGGTGGGTGTCCACTGTCCCCACGAATGGGGCTACCCACGTACGCTCTAAATTTTGCTCCTTCGTTTACGTTTTAGTCTGTTATTCTCTTTTCTGCACTTGCTCTATATTTCTGATTTTTGCCCTCATGTTTGTTTCTTTAGCCACTAACGCCAACAAGCGCCCACGGAGGGAACCAAGCTACATCCGAACAGCAGACATCAACAAGGTTCTCAAGTACAGAGGGGAACCGGGCACATGAACTGCTGGTCGGGGTCGCGACGCAAACGTCCTGCTGGGCTACGATCCTGCTTACAAGGGCTTCATTGACAGAAGACTTGCCAACCCAAGTATCAGCGGCGCCTCTATTTCCTCTGCTCCCCAGCCAAGGAAATCGAGATCCAGTGCTGGCGTGACAGTCGCCGGACAGCAGGACGAGGTACCAGTATCCGAAGGCATCCCGTTGCCTCGTTTGGTACTCAAAAGATCCTCTCAAAGACAGGCCACTACTCAACAGCAGCCCGAACAGCCAGTACCTGAATGTGACACCAGCCAATCCTCATCATCTGGGTATTCCCCGTCGCCACCAAATTCAAGTACGATGTCTCGACAACCTCTGAATTTGAGCTCCCTCCTTACTATTTCATCCCGAGGACGTGGCTCTTCGGGACGGGCTCCTTCCACCGGCAATGCGCCCCCGCCTTCCCGTCGTACCAGGGGAGGGTCAAACAGGAGCAACTCGTCTCCTCGAGAATCTGAAACGAGTCTGGAAGCTAGAGACGCCCATCGGGACAAACGTCCCGGACACCAATCCTCCGGGGATGGGACCGTCCAAGCTACTGGGGTAGGTGAACAAACCCTTACCCCGAGCACTCAAACATCTCCTCAACCCTGGACCCCTCAACTCATCAGGGGCGACCGGCTAGTGAGCGTGGGGAACAGCGCCAGCTCATCTGAGACCGCTCTGGCTCTTGCCCAGGCACTGCTATTGCCTGTAGATATGTAGAAGGAGGCTACCTCCCCATCTGACCGGCTGGTGTCGACTGGGCTTGTGAGTGGAATCAAGGTAAAGTATTCTCGTTACTTTAGCAAGATCTCGATATAATTCTCTTTTATTCATACTGATTCATTCTGTTACCATTGAATTCTTCCAGTTCATCCAAAAGATGGTTGCACTTGGCCAGAAGCTGCAGGAGGTTGAGCCCGAACGGAACAGGCTCCTTAGGGACAACACTAGACAGCTCCAAACCATAACAAGGCTGGAGAGGGAAAGAGATAAAGCAAAGCTGGAGGCCGACGAGATGAAAGCCAAAATGGAGACAACTGAGGATAACCTCAAACAGGCTTTGGCGGAGATTGACGCTACCAAGAAGGCTGCATATGATGATGGATACCATAAAGGATTCGATGCGGCGACGGCCAGCTATGTAGAACAGATGCCGGCCATCCAAGACCAGATTTGGGCTGCTGGATGGGAGGCATGTCTGACGAAGGTTGGAGTCCCTGACGATTCTTCCTTCTGGGTAGATAACGATCTACCAAGCAAACGAGCTGCTACCACCCTTGAGACACAAGGGCCTTCAGTAAATGATGTCGACCAAGAGATCGACGATTTTGCAGATGCTGATGAGGACATGTAGATCGAGTCTCAGGGTGTCCCAATTGAATCCCATGAAGCACACCCTGATCAATCGCAAGTTGAGGAAGCAACCAATGAACCCATCAACCTGAAGGAACAGAATGCCGAGGGTAACACAACTGCAGAGGTTGCAAGAGATACCCCCCTGGAGGTCCAAAACCTGGATTGATCTTGGTAAGTCCCTTTCATTTTCATGAACAGTTTTTTTTTTTTTTTTTTGTGGGAGGCCCTGCGTGGCCGTAATCTTCAGCCCTGCGTGGCATCAGCAGTTACTTACTTTAATTAAAACAGGTATTCGGCCCCTTGTGGCACATTACTACATTTTATGTTTTGCTCGGCATTCCATGAGCATAGATTCTCATTTTCTGAAGTTTTGGGAACATCCCTTCGTATGCTATTTTTTCTAAGTTTCTCATACATGGAAAGTCTTGTCGTACTTAACAATCTGTTCTGTGGCCTTGCTCAGCCTGTATATTTGTTCGGCTCTTTGTAGCCTTCAAGTATCTCATATCATACACTTATCTAACATTAACGTAGGTTCAGAATCATATTTACCAAAATCGTATTTGCTAATATGCCTTTAAGTTTCTCATACTTAAACAGAGGCCTAAGTGTTTTCATACTTAGCAGTCTATACATAATCCTTTATATTTAAACCGAACCCTAAGTATTTCGTACTTAGTCAAATTTATAAGTCTCTGATCCAAGTATTTCATAATTAGGAAAGAAGCAAGTATTTCGTTCCTGCTCATAAGTTTCTCATACTTTAACCAGAAATTTTGAGTTTTATCGTACTCAAAAAGAATCTGTGCATATACACGTATGCGATACAATTGTTTTTCACGCTTGTATAATCTAATATTTTTATTCAAACAATATCTAATACTAGTTTTGTTCATATAGTCAATCATTTGCAGACATAATTTCGTTATGTCTTGTTCCCAAGTGTTTCATATTTTGGAATCACTTTATTCCTGCGTGTTTTAAGTTTCTCGTACTTAAACAGATTGTTAAGTTCTGTCGTACTTAGCAATCCGTGCATATAAGCTTCTTTCGTATTGTCGGACCGCTTTTCCACCATCTCTCCTAAAACCAATTGGTGGTAGGAAGGGTTTCAATTAAGTCTTTTATGGCATTCGACATCGCACCCGCAAGTCTGTTTTTAGAGCGGTCGCAGGGAGTGGCATTGTGTAACCAAATCCATGGAGGCACTCCGGGCCCAACACGTATATTCGTACGCTGCTAGGCATTCGTGCCTATTCTAAGTGTTTCGTACTTAGCTAATCTGAGTTTCTCGTACTAAGATAGTTAGCACGTATATTCGTATGTTCTAAGGCGTTCATACCTATTACCTGCTCCCCAATACGAAGAAGGGAAAGCTAGGCCATTGTTCGTATTTATAAGATAAAAAACAAACACAAAATTCGGGGAACAAATTTTCTAAAAAATCGATATGTTGCAGAAAACATAACTTTATTAATAGTTCTCAAACTCAAGGAGGCGTTACGCGTACCCCTTGCAACTAAAAAATAAAGAACAAAGGAACTTTCTTCGTAATTCCCACACAATCACACAGTCCTAAAATAGAATAAAAAATAAACCAAAGTCTTTTAAACAAAGAACTTCCTCAGATTGTGGACATTCCAAGGCCTTGGCACCGGGTTCCCGTCCA
>QEFC01004351.1:49540-59770 GCA_009746105.1 Rhododendron williamsianum | reverse complement strand
TAGTAACACAAGTAGATGGGAACGGTATCTTCGATGCTCCTGCATGCCTACGAGAGAGAGAGAGAGAGAGATTACAATACTATTAAGTTTTTGCTCGTGTCAACTTTTTGGAGAGAGAAATGATTGTTAACGTTGTTTCATCTCCTTTTAATGTGTGCATAAAATGAAATTTTGATTATTGAGACATAATATTCATTTCATATTTATATAGTTGTTAGTAACTGTTGGAGATTTTCAAAATAAAATTGGATTTTTGTTTGGAACTTTTGGAAAGCTACTGAGTGAGAATTTTGTGAAAGGTTGCTACACCTTTTCACATGAGTTGGGATTATACGTAAATGGTTGTGACACCCATTAAATTGGGATATGTTCATTTGGAAAAGATGTGATTGTTAGGAAGGGATATGAATCATGGGGTGCCTCTAAAGAGGCATGACCCTTCATAATTATTTGTTTAAAGGGTGCCTACTAATAGGCATGTTCTTTCCATTAATTGTCTTCAATAGACATGAACATTTATCATGGTTGTTTACTAGAGACACAACCTTTCACACAAGGGTACTTATAAGTCTATAAGTAGGCCATTTGTAAAGTCATTCGATGGACCGGAAAATTCCATACTGAATTGCTCTCTTTCTCTCTGCACATTCTCTTCCTAAAATGGCAAACCGATATTCTAGTATTCCACATAAATAGAATATCAATCCTTGGTTCTTTTACATTTGTTTAGCGGATATTCTGTCTGTCTTCGTTTGTGCAAACGAAAACAGAAAGAACCTAGAGTTCGGGTTCGATTTATCTTGAAGGCAGTTTTGCTGTAACCYGGTGCACACCTTCTGGTGGGGGCAAATACTGTCTTTAGGATAGCGTTCTTCAACACGACTCGAATGGTTTCTATCGTTTCCAGATTTTGAAGAGACGCTCCCATCACTTTCATCATTTTGAAGACCGGATTTCTAACAATCTAAAGACAGTATTTTGCAAAGACGTAAGTGGATTGATGATGGTATGGGTCGGTGGTTTTCTTAAGACGATGACAGATAGAGGTGATTGGAGACTTCAAAAGAAATGATGATCTAACCAATTTATTATGGCGCTTCAGTAAGTTGCCTTTCGTCGTATACTTAATTCAAGGAGAAAGGTATGCCATGAACTCATTTTGTCGTGCCTACAGTCTATTGTTTTTGAAATGCAAACACAAATTACTTCGCGTGGGCATGTTTGATTTGCATGAATGCATGTTCCGAGGAGAATTGTCAAAGAAGATAATTTTGGCATTGTGATTTTGATTCATAGCCAGGAGACGTGGCAAAGTCGTGTCATTGGCATGAAAGCCACGGGGCGTACATGTGAGTGTATGTGTGACGGGGAAGTCACATAGGTTCTTTAGATGCTTGCAAAATGGCACATCGAATGATCTGATCACTACTGTTGATTGTGTTCAGTCAGTTCACGATGGTGTCGRTCCATGTATCCGTTTGGGTGAAACGAGTGGGTGTGGATGGTTACGGCATTGGTTTGAACTAGTAAAATGCAATATGCATATTATAGTTCTTCAGTTAGTTGCTTTTTTCAATATATAAAGTATCTTTTTCAAAAGTGTTCACATACTCTCTGTTATGTTCATTAGTATTCTTCCAAGAGCACTAATTGTCCCCTGTTTGTGTGAGTTACTGACAAACCCATTTGAGTGGATAGAATTTTACCCACAATAATGCCTTCCGAAATTCCCTTGAACATCATACGTCTTTTGGCTCCTTTTCTTCCATTGTTTAACATCGTTTTGGGAGACTCTTCAACACCTCCAAGTCCCGAGGATATTCTTTGGTTTAAAGAAAGGAAAGAGGTCTTTGCAAGGCGAGGCCTTTTGGATGAGAGTCAATCGGTGATGATTGATATCTCTTTTGATGAAGAGGACTCTTTTGTGGTAGAACGTTGAGTCCAAAATGTTGCGGCTAATCCGGTTAAGGAAATATCGGAACATGGGTCTCAGGAAATTGGAAAGGATTCATCCKCGTATGATGATTTTCATAGTCCAAAGGAGATGGCTCCATTGGAAAATATGGAGGATTCCGATGAGTCTACCGCAGCAATGAGAGGTTCGCCTAACGGTATCAACCGTGAATTGTCCCCTCCGCCRGCATTTGAAGGAGTGAGCGAGAGTGTTTATACTTCAACTCCTTTGCGTCAATWGCGGACGATGGAAATGGCGGGAAAGAAACGTCATGATGTTTTTGGTCACAAAGGGCCAATAATTAGGTGAACGGCGCGTAAGAGCATTCCTTACTGGATCGTTAAAGAAGATCATATTTTCGGTTGATTAGGGTGCTTCACTATGTGTTATCATATTGATTATGATTTATGTTTCCACATGCTAAGAAGGTTTTATCCACATTTCTTTTATGGTTGTAGGTGTGTACTGTGTACTCTTGTGCTTATAATAATGGATTTTAATTTGGAATTTTCTTATAATTCTGTGTGGGTTTGCATACTTTGGATTTATGTCACTGTTCCACTCGATTTTCCTAAATTATGGCAATAATTATTTACATATAAATCATGTGATTAATGATGTGTGATATTAGATTTTATATCATCTAAGTAGATGGGAAGTGCAGAATGGTATGTATGCACGTGTAAGTATGGAGTCAAAGTGATTTGTAATGTTCAAATCATATGGTGTGTTTTGGCATCCAAGTATGAATGTCGTTTCGGACATTAGTTTGATTTCCTATGCCAGTCTTTACTTGATCAGTTGGCTTTAAGCCTTTATCATGTGCTATACTATGGAGTTTTGCCGGACAGTTTCTTTGGCTCTCATAATATACCTGACTGTTAGTTGATAGCTACGTTTATCCGTTCAGTTTTTTATGGTGACCTTGACTAGGCGCTATGTTCAAATGTTTTTGAACATTTTTAGTCAAGTTTAATTGTTCACGGGTTTGTAGCGGTTTGCCTCTTTCACTTATGTAGAGCATTTCTCTTTTAAGTGGAATTTCTTGACACCTGCCTTTATGGAACGATCATGTTTATAAATGTTTCTTTTATGAGCATGGGAATAAGGTTTTATTCATGGAAAGTTTCGGATAGATTTTTATAGCCAAGGTTTATGTGGCCTGTCGTATATGATACCTGACATGGTAATTATGTCATGGTGGTGTTTTGGTAACACGGAAATGTGTTATGTGGCTCTCAATGGGTAACGTTTGACGGCCTTGGTCAAGAACCAGATAATGTGTTGGGATAAGTATAAGGTTACAATACTATTGGACCTATGGTCGATAGCTAACCGAATTAGCGGCTATTTTAAATTATCTCGAATGTTTTGCTTTATGCAAATTGTTGGACATAGAGTATTCTGAAATCCTAGTTTTGGAAGCCATTTCCAAACTTGAACATGCCATCATAACTTTGAAAATTTTATATGCATGTTTTTTGCATAAGGTAATCAAAATGGTGGGTGTTGTGAATTCTTTATATGAATGGGTTTGTTTTTATGAGGAAATAAAAATGGACGAGACTCTTTTCTTAACCTTTACCAAAATACACTTTGATATATACATGTACATATGTATATGTGGAGGTTAAGGATTTAACCAGGGGGTGTAACCCAAAAGGTGTGACTCTTGGTTTTAGACTAAATGGTGTGACCCTTGGAAGATAACCAAAGGATGCCATGTTTGGATTAAAAGGAAAGAGTCATGATTATTCCAAGAAGTATGAAACGTGGTTTTCATTGGAAGGAATGTTGTTAATGTAGCTTTAGGTCACATGTTCTCCAATGTATATTGGAGAGTAAACAAAGATGTGGAATAGCGGATATTCCTATTATCTTGGTTGCATAGTGGTTCCAAACAATTATGACCCACAAGTTAATTAAATCCAAATTAGTTTATTTGGTGKAGTTGGTTTATAYGCTTGTAATTGGTATCCATTAGTTATGATGGATACAAAGGCGCCTGATATAATTGAAGCATAAATACCATGGCTAAATAGTAAGTCTATTTTTGTGGGGGATTTCTCTCTTGAAATAAAGTGAGGATTTTACAATGAGATGGGGTGACATGGTAGTTTGTCACGGATATATTTCTCAGTAAGTCTTAAGAAAGACGGTTGATAGTTATGACTATGGTGGTAGTCCGGACAAGTTAATCACGTCATAAACTATAATGATATAGCTATGGAAAATATTGCTTTCACGGCAATGGTTTTATTTATTCTTGCAAGAGATTTGGTGTGAAAGACATCAAAGGGGATGAGACTTTTGCCCACTTAATTTGATCACTCTTGGTGGAAACTCAACTCAACCGRTTGATGCTCTCAATCTCTTGAGTTCAATGAGAAACTACACCATCTGTCATGATTGCAAGCACTCAAAATGTTATTGTAGTCATCCCAAGGTAGAGTGCTTGGTACTTGTAATGTGTAAACAAAGGAGGATGAGTTTCTTAGCTCTTAATAGATTTTAGGTGCTGTTGTTGCAAGGGCACTGGTAAGAATCTACCTATGTGAGCGTGGAAGTGGTGCCGCTTTCTATAGGTCAAGAGGGCTAGACCTTAAAACGCTCATGAAATCAAGATAAAGACCCAAGGCCAGTTCACAGGTCAACCGATTGGGATATCTGCATTATTTGGAGGATTGCATGTGAGAGATGTCCGGTTGGTCACTAGAGGACAACTAGTTCAAAGATACGTCTACTATGCTGTCCTGACTAGTTTTGACATGGTTCACTAAGTTGATGGTTGAAGTCGTGAGACCCTATTCATGTATGCACAAACTTTCTGAAAGAACCAAGAACTTTTATTCTTTATTTCGAAAATGGTGGGGGATTGTTGGATATTTTCAAAATAAAATTGGATTTTAGTTTGAAATTTTTGGAAAGGTATTGAGTGAGAATTTTGTGAAAGGTTGCTACACCTTTTCGCATGGGTTGTGACTATATGTAAATGGTTGTGACACCCATTAAATTGGGATGTGTTCATTTGGAAAAGATGTGATTGTTAGGAAGTGATATGAATCATGGGGTGCCTCCAAAGAGGCATGACCCTTCTGAAAACTCTCRTTTTTGGCAAAGGCGTGAATGCGTTGAGCGCAGGCGTGCCAAGACTTGTAGCGCCTAACCTTGAGTGAAGATTCCCGTGAATCTTGACTTCTAACTTGTGAGCGATTGCRTGTGACCCAAAGGTTAAAGATCACAAGTAGGTTTGTGGTTTGCCACACGGTTGTGGACTTAAAATTTCCTAGTCGTATAGGAAATGGAACGTAGAAACGTAAAAACGTGAACTTTATTACTCCGGGATAATAAAGTTTGTACAAGAAAAGTAAAATTCAAACCACTTGAAGAAGTGAGTTCGAATGGGTTGAGCACGAGGTACTCGATAGGCTACTTTGCTGAAAGTAGGAAAGTGTTTGTAAGCGCTGGGTTTTGATTGGTGTTGGACCTATTTTCCATCTTCGATTCTGCTATTTATAGGCTCCAAGGTTCTGCAGAAAATAGCAAAGAAGCAGCCCAAATTGTGGAAGAGTGGCCGAATAAATTGAGATYATGGGGGAGTGGGGTTCTTGGATGTTAGACTAGTGTCCCATGTCTTGGCAAAATAACTCCCTTCCTTTGCTCCTTGAATGCCAAGTGTCTCACAAGCCTCCAATTTTCCCTCCAAACTGGCAGTTATGGGAAGTTATTCCACGTTCATCTTCTTTGCACATGAAGAAACTAAAGATAATGGAGATCATGGGCTAATTTCTTCCCATGGGCTGCCATGTGTCCCGAAAATCCCATGAAGTCAGGCCACTCTCCACCATCTTTCGAGCATGTGCCGCAAAAATAAACAAACAAATGGGAAACTCTGGAAAATAACTTTCCTCTTGGAAAATTATTCGGTGTATCTCGCTTCACTTGGGCATTAATTTATCGGCCTTGCTCCAAATCACAAAATTAATGTGACCCATTACTTTTTAGCCCGAGAAACTCTTGAATATCAGCCCAATTTAATTAATATCTAATTAAATGGCCTTCCAGCGCTGGTCCACAGTTTGATGCCAAAAACGGGCATAAACATTGCCCCCCCATGCCTTCATTCTTGATTTTTAGGATCAAGGCATGTATAAAAAAGAAAGTTGTTTTTGGCATCCAAACAGGCCTTGAATCTTGTTGTAGCATACCTTCTTTTGTTTGCCTTGCTTATGGATACTAGGCATTAGGCATCTTCTATACTCCTTTCAGGCCTTTGACAATATGAGATCGATTTGTTTTCAGGCCTGAACCATGAAAGGCTCGTCAAAAAGGCTTAGAAATCCGTTGGAAGGCCTGAACTTCTTCTTGGAATGCTTAGGGATGTAGTTTAGGCCTAGAGAAAGAGCTTAAAGAGCCTTCGTACCAGTAAAAAGGCCTGCTTACACCAATAGAGTCCTATGTCTAGACCTGGTTGTAGAGAAACAATAGAACCTTGAAAAGGCTTGGGAAGGACTGAAAATAGATTGAAGGCCTGAACGTCTGCTTTGAACTTTCAGGCCTGCTCAATGAAATGAAAAGGCCTTCACCTTTGCGGAAAAGGCCTAGTAAAACTCTAATAGGGCCTATTCAATGACTGATAGGCCTTGGCCGAAAATTTTAGAGATACTTGTTCGGCCTATGAAGGACTTTTCATTGGCTACTAGCCCTTTTTAAACCCACGACATTTTTACGTAAGCCAAGTAAATAAGATCCGCTTTTGATGTGCCCCACAAATCCAATGCGGGCGCAATTCCACAACCTTCAGGCCTACAGTTGGCCTATGCTTGTAATGCCTTTTGGCAGTTTGGGCAATGCCAAAAAGGCCTTCATTAACAGGAGGAGGAGGGGGATCTCCAATTACAAATGAATCATGATTAAGCTCTGGAGTAGCGTCGGTTTCCTCTTCTTCATTCAGTTCCTCTTGTTCTAGAACGGGTGCGGCATGCAATTCAGACCTGGCCATAGGGCTAATGGCAGGACTAGATCGTTCCTGACTTGTATCAACGATCTACTTACTGCCCAGGAGTGAATTTGCGTGTGGTAGCTCTTCATACACTTGAGAAAGCTTCTGAGAGGAGAGAATGGGTTGATCTTGCCTCATAACTGGACTTTCCATGTTCTGGCTTATTTCAGGTCTGAAATCTTGCTCCCTTTGCATTGAAACAGACCTATCTTTTCGCTCCTCCGGGCATGGAAATAGCTTACCATCCAAAAGTTTTTGGAAAACTCCTGAATGTTGGCTGCTGTGATCAGGCCTGAAACTGTTGCCACGATCTGTATCATCCGGGCCTTGCTGCTATTTAGGAATCCTCAAAGGCCTAAATTGAGACTCTTGCCCCCCGAGTCTAAGTCCTTGGCCTCCTTGCCCCCCTTGCCCATATTTTCTTCAACTTGTCCCCCAAAGGTTTGAGTAGGAGGATCACCATGCCCACTATTTTGGAATTCATGCTGTTCGGGCAGGGCTGAATACATAACGCTTGAATAGCCACRTGACTTGGCAATAAAGAGACCATTTACCTCATAGCGTAATTGGCGATCCTCGTCTTCAAGTCTATCAACTTCATCTTCAAGCCTTTGAATTGCATCCTTGTAGAAGTTTAGTGTGTTGATATGCCCCTCCTTTGTATGATGGCGTTGGAGCCTCTCTATGTTGAGACGGTAGATTTCATCTTCAAGCTCGTTGACCTTATCATCGCGCTAACGAATTTCTTCTTTACATCGCCAAATCTCAACATCCAATTCAACGTATCGAATTGACATGCGAATGAATCAGCGTAATACCCCTTGAAACGACTAGGGTCCCAMCGGGCGTGCCAATGAAACTCTCGTTTTTGGCAAAGGCGTGAATGCGTTGAGCGCAGGCATGCCAAGACTTATAGCGCCTAACTTTAAGTGAAGATTCCCGTGAATCTTGACTTCTAACTTGTGAGCGATTGCGTGTGACCCAAAGGTTAAAGATCACAAGTAAGTTTGTGGTTTGCTACACGGTTGTGGACTTAAAATTTCCTAGTCGTATAGRAAATGGAACGTAGAAACATAAAGACGTGAACTTTATTACTCCGGGATAATAAAGTTTGTACAAGAAAAGTAAAATTCAAACTACTTGAAGAAGTGAGTTCGAATGGGTTGAGCACGAGGTACTCGATAGGCTACTTTGTTGAAAGTAGGAAAGTGCTTGTAAGCGCTGGGCTTTGATTGGTGTTGGACCTATTTTCCGTCTTCGATTCTGCTATTTATAGGCTCCAAGGTTCTGCAGAAAATAGTAAAGAAGCAGCCCGAATTGTGGAAGAGTGGCCGAATAAATTGAGATCATGGGGGAGTGGGGTTCTTGGATGTTAGACAAGTGTCCCATGTCTTGGCAAAATAACTCCCTTCCGTTGCTCCTTGAATGCCAAGTGTCTCACAAGCCTCTAATTTTCCCTCCAAACTAGCAGTTATGGGAAGTTATTCCACGTTCATCTTCTTTACACATGAAGAAACTAAAGATAATGGAGATCATGGGCTAATTTCTTCCCATGGGCTGCCATGTGTCCCGAAAATCTCATGAAGTCAGGCCACTCTCCACCATCTTTCGAGCATGTGCCGCAAAAATAAACAAACTGGGAAACTCTGGAAAATAACTTTCATGGAAAATTGTTCGGTGTATCTCGCTTCACTTGGGCATTAATTTATCGGGCTTGCTCCAAATCACAAAATTATTGTGACCCATTRCTTTTTAGCCCGAGAAACTCTTGAATATCGGCCCAATTTAATTAATATCTAATTAAATGGCCCTCTAACGTTTGTCCACATTTTTGTGCCAAAAACGGGCATAAACACCTTCCTAATTATTTGTTTAAAGGGTGCCTACTAATAGGCATGTTCTTTCCATTAATTGTCTTCAATAGACATGACCATTTCTTATGGTTGCTTACTAGAAACACAACCTTTCATGCAAGGGTGCTTATAAGTCTATAAGTAGGCCATTTGTAAAGTCATTCGATGGACCGAAAAATTCCATACTGAATTGCTCTCTTTCTCTCAACGGATCCTCTTCCTAAAATGGCAAACCGATATTCTATTATTCCACATAAATAAAATATCAGTCATTGGTTCYTTTACATTTGCTTAGCGGATATTCTGTSTGTCTTCGTTTGTGCAAACTCAAACARAAATAACTTAGAGTTCGGATTCGATTTATCTTGAAGGCGGATTTGCTGTAACCCGATGCACACCTTCTGGTAGGGGCAAATAATGTCTTTAGGACAGCGTTCTTCAACGCAACTCGAATGGTTTCTATGTTTCTAGATTTTGAAGACATGCTCCCATCACTTTCATCATTTTGAAAATCGGATTTTTAACATCAACGAATATTAAATCATTGACCCTGGCAACAATCAACTCAACGGGGACGGGATGATGCCGTTTAGTGTAGTATAGTAGAACCAGTAGAATTGCTTTCAAGAATTAGAATTTCTTCTTGGGTCGCTTTTTGACCAACACAATTGATGGGTTGGCATGGGTGTAAATATCAGTACGTACGTTGAATTAAATGACCCCACGTTGAATTAAATAACCTCAAGATTCCAAAATCCTGGAGTGGTGTGAATTAAATGACCCCACGTTGAATTAAATGACCTAAATGACCCCACGTTGAATTAAATGACCCCAAGATTCCAAAATCCTAGAGTGGTGACAACGTTGTGGGATCTCTCTCTCTCTCCCTCTCTCTCAACCCTAGCCACCACAATTCCTTGATGTTCTCCCTTCYCCTCCCCCCGTGGGTTCTATACCCTTATGCGGCGGCGGGAGGGGGAGGTCATAGTACTACCGACTCCATTTCTTTTTTTCTTTTTCTTTTTTAATTTGTTCCTTCTGTCTCTCCAGATCGACTTGTTGTCTGATCTGTGAGAGTTTTGTCTCTCGTTCTACGAGAGTTTTGTCTCTCATTTATCGAGAGTTATTMATTTCATCTTTGGACGAATTTTGTCTACAGATCGGATTCTCTCAATTGAGGTTACTTCACAACGATATATGTGCCTYAGCGTTTTATCCCTACACGATATCTTTGGCGAGGCAACCCGTGGCGGCTTGACAGATCTGTAGTTCTTGGGAGTTCATTTATGAGTTCATATTTTGGTGGAGTGCATCTGATCGTCTGGGTATTTTGTGTATTTTGTCTTTAACTTTGTATTTTTTCTTGTTTGAGATTTCTAATTACATGTTAGGCAGTTTAAAAGTGTCGCTATTACATCAGG
>QEFC01004351.1:8960-20760 GCA_009746105.1 Rhododendron williamsianum | reverse complement strand
TCAAAGGCTATATGGCTCTGGATGGGGTCCTCTAAGTGGCTCAAAGTTCTTACCGAAAGTCCTAAGGTTCTCGAGAAGGCAATTAGCAATCACTGTATCCATTTCATCATCGGGATGGTCCCCAAGGTGGGACTTGAAATAATCGTTAGGCCAAATTGGGGTGTCTACAGTAAGAAACGTTCGCCCAAATACTTGCTTGAACTTGCCTATGCATAGAACGGGCGCACCCCTAGAAACTTAGACATTGGTTGCGTTATAGGATCATATGGGAGGTGATGCTATTGATGTGCGCAAGAGGCTGCTAGTACGGTTGCTATTAAGCCCGCACAACCAGTTGCGAGATGTGGTTCTTACAAAATTGGYGAAGTGAACTGAAAGTTAATGGTTTTGGGAGACGTTGTTTAGACAAGATTGCTAAAGTGATCAAGATGCATTACAAATGGAATTTGGTGACGCTCAAATTTGCATAATAGATGATTTTATGTTGTCTGGACTGTCTTCATTTGATGAACTAATTGTGGTATCAAAATCTTGGAAGTAAACATTCTGGAATGCACGTTTTCCAACTTTTTGGCGGTTGTCAGTTTAATATATTTGCTAACCAAATGAGGACTACAAAAAGAATTGCAGAAATTAGTGTTGTCTGGGCTTCGAATTTGGTCACTGAATTTTGGAAAAAAGGGATTTTAGTGGCATACTCGAATGGAAGTTAACATATTGGTTTGTATTAGTGGTGTATGATATGTACTGCTCTCTTTTTTTGGTCCTCGGCATTATATGTGCTGCTCTTACATACTTTTAACAGGAGGAAATGTAAAAACTTAACTAGTACATTCGTAAGGGTTTTATGTAATGTCAAATGGTGAATGTTGCTGCTGTTTCCTAAGCTGGGAGCTGTTATGTTATGGTAGGTCGTTTTCTGTTAAGGTAGCTGCTGTTTTTTCAATATGTTTTCCCACCTCACGGTTGCTGGAGGCTGTTTTCATGAGTATTGTGGTCCTATTTGTGTGCAACATACACCAATTCAAAAGCAGCACATAGCTAGTTGGTGGCACTGCATAGTTGGTATGCAGGTGTTCCTATTTATTGTCCTTCAATAGGTCTACTGCTATGTGCTCCTATTACTGCTTCCTTGAATAGGTAGTTGCTGCGACTGCATAGCAATATCTGATCTATCTTCTCTGCATTTACACGTACTTGTGGGTAGTGGCTATGATTTATATTTGCAACACATGCATGACAGTTATAGTTACGATCACAGGTGGCTATGATGTATTTTGACCTGAGCCATAATTGAATGCTATGTTGACATTCTTTTAGTGGCAATGATGACATTTTTCTAAGCCAAATGGGATAAGCTTCCTCTTGATACAATCTGAAATTAGGGCAACATCTAAAATATGTTTCTGCTATCCAGTGTGCAAGTTGCAGTCCCATTTATGGGTTTTGCCAGTCACTGGACTCTGTGTGTGTGCAGTCTCACAATGAAAGTATCAAAAGTTGGGAGTTGTACTGGTGGGTTGTGCCTGGTTTCATTGCTGGTTTGGTACTATTTTGGTGCAGATTTTTGTTGCTGTATTGTTGCTGGGTTGTGGCTGGTTTAATTCCTGGTTTGGTACAGTTACGATGGAGGTTTTGGATAGTGGATTTGCTGGTTTGTGGGTGGTTTTTTGCAGGTTTCTGGCTGGTGAGTGTATCATGGTTTCTGCTGGGTTTATTGGCTGGGTTCTCGCTGGTTTTGTGTGGCAGTTTTGGTGGAGGTTTTTGGATAGTTTTTTGGTTGGTTTGTGAATGGTTTTTTGCAGGTTTTTGGGTGGTTATTTGTTGGTTTCAGCTTGGTTTTTTTGGTTGGGTTCTGGTTGGTTTATTTCTAGTTTTTTGCTTGGTTTTTGGCAGGTTTCTGGCTTCGTTTTTTGGCATGTTTCTGGCTAGTTTTTGGGCAGGTTTCTGGCTGAGATTTTGTCCCTGATTTTCCTTGGTTTTTTGGCTGGTTTTTTTCTGGTTTCTGCTTGCTTCTTTTGGCTGGTTTCTGGTTGGTTTTATTTCTTTTTGGTGCTGGGTTGTAGCAGCTGGTTTATTGGGAGTTTTGCTGTTGGATTTTGGTTGGTTTTATTGCTGGTGTTGGTGAATGGCTATGATGATATTACAAATTCGAAGGCGAAACACTCGTCTTGACAGGACAACTTATGAGGGTCAATGGTTAATCACCATTCGGCAACATAAGTTGTAGCCAAATGAGTGTCCAATGTGCTGCTTAAGCAAATATCTGAGCCATGGAAACCAAGCATAGTTGGGGCTTGTACTGTTGCTATTGACCTTAGAACTACTAAACTCTTGTTTGGTGCTACTGGATTACATTGGAACTTGCTGAAAGTACCATGTGAAGAGTGATGCTATTGATTTTTTGATGCTGCTGTTGCTATAGCTTGATGCTGGCACGGGTTTTGCTGATTTAGAAGCCTTATGCTACCATTATCATGATTATCCAGCTTATTAATGCAATGGCTGAATACTTAGGCTTTTATTATTTGTTGACCTACCAGCCTAGGGGGAAGCTTCATCTTCTAATTCATACTTTGATTGCCTTGTCGACGAAACGGTGTTTGAATTGTAATCTGTTTGGGTTAATGTACTACATTATCGTGATTAATAAAATTCCTTTTCTCGTCGTTTTAAAAAAAAAAGGCCGTTGATTATGTACATTGTAGATGCTATGCTCTGAATGCTCCATCCAAACGGGCCGTAATTGTGAAGGCAGATTTGAATAATAGTTTGGTGATATGTCCCTTTCGTAGCTGCTATGCTCTGAATGCTACGCCAATGAAAGGCCTCAGTAACGTTTGCCCAATTTATAGTCTTGTATAGACCGAAGCTCTTATCTTGCTCCGTTGTGGTATCCTAATTTTATTATGTTGTAGCCATTTCGCTAATGTCCCAATTTTTCTTTAGTCTTCGATTGTAATCCTCAACTTGGCAGACGCATAGAACAGATGTCGGGTTAATATTTGACCACATCTGGTACCTGGTGCCAGATGCAAAAAACTGATCAGAGGGAGCCAACCACGATAAGAGCTTAGTCCGTTATGTGTATTGTGCATCGGCCGTTAAGTAATGAGACATTGGATCTCCGATAACTTTATATACTTGTGTATCGGTCCATACGGTCTGATATTGGCCAATATATAATTCTATCATTGATACCATTACGATTCTCGATTGATACCGCAATGAAAATCTTCGAGCCAACAACGTAATTTTTTGGATCTGAGAGGATTTTGTTAAACAAATGTAATTTCAATCTTGTCTTGTACGCATTGAAGTAAAAATTTGAAGATATTAGAAAATATCAAGATTGGAGCATTGTATCCCTCTCCCTCTCCACCCACAAGGCTCAACTACGGTTCTTCGAGGTAGTCAGAGCAAGTACAAATTACTCAAAGAGTACATTGTTTTTTCACAGAAACTACAATGCTGAATCACAAAGAGCAATTCTGTTTTTAGATAACTATGTAGTGTACTTCATTGGGAAGTTCATTTCTTTGGTGTAAAAAATCAAACACTTAAATCATCAAACACCCCCAAAAATACAAAAAAAACAAAGGACATTTGGAAGCGACGTTATGACATTTTGACTAACATTATGACATTATTTATATACTATACAGTTTAGCAGTGAAAGTACCAAATGTACTGTGGAGTTCAGCACCTCAACTATCATTCTCCGAGGTAGTAAGAGCAAGTAAAAATTACTAAAAGAGTACATTGTATTTTCTCAAAGACTATAAATTAGAATCATAAAGGGCACTTTTGTGTTTATATAACTCTGGAGTATGGAATATTTTGTGTGACCCACCCCCTATTCCACCAGGCCTTTTGAAAGGGGCCCACCTAAGAAGCCCAGTGAATCTTGTCATAAATGTACCCTACCTATCACTAACATTATGACATTATTTGTACATAGTTCCACAGTGAAAGTACTAACAGTAGTATGGAGTTGACCACCTCAACAACGATTCTCCGAGGTAGTAAGAGCAAGTAAATATTACTTAAAGAGTACATTTATTTTTATAGAGACTACAATGTTTAATCACAAAGAGCAATTACGAATACAACTTTGTCGTAAATGTACCCCCTCTACCAGTTGATATGACATGTCACTGCCATAATTGAATTGAAGGCTTTGGTGTACTTCAAAATCCACTACGAAAACCACCAATACATAGAACAAACAAGTCGGCTATTAACTACAATGGTTTGAACATATGACCATTACATTGTGAGTCTCAGCAATAATTTTAAGAGAGAGGGGGGCTAATAACCATGCACTCGTTCGCAACTTGAACGGCAATCATAACTTTCCCAGCCACGGATCGAGTTCCTAGCCACCGATCAACTTCCCGATCTTTTCCTTGTACCGCTGGATGCATAATCGGGTTTGAAAACCCACCGCGACCTACTCAACGGCAGTTTGCTCAAAACGGAGGGAAACGAGAAGAACATAAACAGTACTATCGTGACAGATAGACAATGTCATATAATAATGTATATGGCCACTTTTTCTGGTTGTTTGTAAGACCGCCCATACACAAGAAGAACAGCGGAACAACACACCTTCGTGAAGGAAGAGCAACTACATCTTATTAGTGGTTTTTTTGTGATGACACTGAAGTGGGGCAACTTTATGACTATGTTAACATGAGGTACAAGTTTGTGGTATTTATAAGCCATGAGGGTGGGAATTTAGTAGTCCGCATCAAAAGAACGAACTAAATAATTAGGACAAGACAAGTACATCAAACATGTATGTAGACTATATAATGAATGCAGTAGGAGGACATTTGGTGCATACAAAATTGATTTCATCTGCCTTAAAATGGCCAAAATAAGTTACAACCTTAAGATGGACATAATGCATGTACGTAGTTCCATCAATCAAACTTGTGTAAATACAACATCCATTAACTAACATAAGACAACGAAAAGGGGGAGTCCCTACGGAAACGTAACACCGCAGAAGTCCTTACTGTTTGACACTTCTGCAAAGGAAAGGCCAACATGACCAGCCTTCATCAACACTGTGGGGATTGTCATTACGAGTCAAAATAATAATGTAGATAGCCACTTTAGGTCACCCCGGTTTGCAAGCATAACACCACAGAAGTGAATATGCTTGACAATGCTGCGAGGGCCACCATGACCGGTCTTCATCAAGATGTTGGGGATCGAGACGACAAGTGAATATAATAATGTAAATAGCCACTTTAGTGGTTTTTTTACCAACACCGCCCATACCCAAGAAGATCAAACCAATAAGAAATGTTTATAACCTTAGATTGTGAAGGAGGATCATTTGTAAAGTTTGGATTGCATTGCTTGTTTCTGGGTTTGTGAACCGAAACGGAGTACATCTTGTTAACAAGCAGCAACTACAACTTCGTTAGGACAAAGAAGTTGGGAAACTTATGACAGTATTTATACATACTTTCTGGCCAGTGAAAGTAGTAACAGTACTATGGAGTTTGAGCACCTCANAAACATAATCGTATACGCTCCCACAAATTTGCCATGGTCTGATTAGTGCCTATAATTGGATCTTGTGAGATAGCCAAATAAGCTCGACAAAGAGCTTCATCCTCCACCATGGTAAATCCTTTACCACGAATCAATTGCTTTTGGCTTCCTACTGCAACAGGAGAATTTTGCGATATAATTTTTACTCCATGAGTTTGTTCCAGACTCATAGAATCCTCAAGAATTTCATACTCATCCATCGATCAAATTGAAAACTCACAATTGTACGTTGGTTGAGAGAGAGAGAGAGAGAGAGAGGAGAAGAGAAGCAGCAATTTATTTAAGTTTTTAGTTAGCACACATCACCGTCTTTGTGGATTCGACTCCGGTCTTACCGGATATTGTGTTACGTCGGTCTCCGCCTTACGCTTGGGGGAACCCTTTATTTTAGCACTAGGAAATCGTTAAGCAGGCAACCCCGGCTAGGTCTTAGTCGTGTGTTCACTGTATAGGTTAGGGCAAGAAGGCTAAGCAACTCTCGAACCAATTGAAGAGGAAGTGTTTGTTAGGTATCGGTATGGTGTTAGATCGTTTAAGGAATCAAATTGACTCTAATCGTTTCCATGAGAATGACTTTTCACCAAATAAAGGACAAGTCGTCTTCTGCTTTCTTCAAATAGTGCAGTTTAAATGAACAAATTATTCAAGCTCGGCTCGCTAAAAATGTTGGATCGACTCTAATTGTAAACAAGTCATGGTATAACACGCGTTTTAAGCTTGTTAATTTTTCAAGTTAAAGTTGAACAACCGTGTACTTAACTCCTTAAGCTCGATCGTGTGGATTGCAAAACTATTATGAGATTAATTTTGTTGTATTTAATTGTATGCATGTCTCCCTTAAAAAATTAAGTTCTAAGCACACCTGGTGAGCGAAAGTTGACCCGAATACCTAATTATCAAGAAAAATAAAAGAAAAAAAGAAGAGTTATCCCAACTCAATTCACTTTCATTCCCTTCTCAATCTCGCTCTCATTCTCTCTCTACAGTACACATATATGTTCGCTTCTCATTGCCTCTCTCTATAAGTACATTCATACATATCCTATCAGGGAATCAAAAAGCTAAGCCTTAATTTGGGGTAAGCTACTCTTACCAACTTTCCTTTTTTTCTTTCGGTAACTCTTATCAACTTTCCTTTGTCCGGTACTAGTATTCTCTTCCCTTGCCACTGCTAGTGCTTTTGCTTTCTCTCTCTCATTTCCTTTGCCGCTTTTTCTGTTTCTTCAATTTGAAGATAACCATGAGAATTCTTCTCAATTTTCTACTGCTTTCCTTTGCCGCTTTTTCTATTTCTGGTTTGAGGTCTGAGGGGATAAGTTTACTCTCACTAATGAGGCATTGGGCATCCTTGCCTCCTTCCATCAAATCGAACTGGAGTCACATGTGGTAACAACCACAACTTTKTGGTTGCTCTGAACCTGTCTAACTGCCAAATCTCGGGCCAATTGGGACCCGAGTTAGCTCAATTTAGGCACTTGACCTCAATTGACTTCAGCACTAATGATTTCACTGGTTCCATTCCTTCAGTGATGGGAAATTTGCAGAATCTGCGAGTCGTGAGCTTGTTTCTCTGACGGGTGCAATACCCGAATTGCTGTTTCGAATTCCACATTTGGATACMCTGGCTGAACCAGAACGACCTTARTGGTTCTATTCTGTCTAATGTTGGAAACATGAGTGAGATTACATATCTTTACCTATACGGTAATCAATTGTCGGGCGCCATTCCTTCCTCCATAGGAAATTGTAGCACCCTAGCAGAGTTAATTTTGACTGATAATGAGTTGTCTGGACTCTGGAGCTCTACCAGGGAGTTTGAATAATCTCGGGAATCTTGTGTATCTAGATGTGAGTAGTAACAGTCTAGAGGGCAACATTCCTTTGGGTTTGGGCGGCTGCAAGCAAATGGACACCTTGGTCTTGTCTTTCARCCAATTCACAGGTGGTATTCCACCGGAGTTGGGCAATTGTATTAGCATAACTCTACTTTCTGTTGTCCATTGTGGCTTTAATGGTCCTATCCCGCCTTCCTTCGGCTTACTCACTAAGCTGGAAGTTCTTTACCTCTCTGAAAACCGTTTGTCCGGTGCGATACCTCCTGAGATTGGAAAATGCAAATCCCTGAGTGATTTGCAGCTTTATGACAACCAACTTGAGGGGGATTGTCATAAAGCTGCAAATCACTCAGGGATTTGCATTTTCCAGTCTCAGGAGGTATCGCACCGGACAAACGGTTTTCAGAGAGGTAAAGAACTTCCAGACTGTTGAAGAGAGAGAGAGAGAGAGAGAGAACGACTTGGTTATTGGGTGTGACCCACCGCGTCCTACTTCACTGGACTAACCTCCGGCGGGGTGTAAGGGGGTACTTCGCGTCCTACCTCCCCGGACTAACCTCCGGTGAGGTGTAAGGGGAGTACCARTGGTCACTTTCTTGGGGTCTWCTTGMCATTAGTCGTTCTCTTTTTCGTATTATTTCATACTCAGAGGAGAGATTCAATATCTATGGCTCCTTACCATAGAGAGATGGGGAAACTAAGGGAGAGAATTTATAATAGCAGAAAAAGGAGTGATGACGGTTGGATTCCAGTGATGGGGAGACACAACAATCAAAGAAGCTCTTCGAATGACAGAAACATGAATTCCACAAATCTCTTTACTCTTTTTGTGGACAATATTCCAGAGGGTTATGATCAAAGTTGGCTGTGGAAAACATTCTCYAATTATGGAGTAGTGAAGGATGCTTTTGTTCCTAACAAAAGGAGTATCAAAACCGGGAACCGYTTTGGTTTTGTAAGATATGATTGCCACATCTCTGCTGGTATGGCAATAGCAAAGACAAATGGTGTTTGGGTGRAKGACAAAAARCTGTTTGTTAAGGAAGCTRTTTTTGGCCAAAAAGAWGTCAAAAAYAGAACYAGTATCCCAAAATTTCAAGATGTCGGTATAGAAAAGAATTGGCAGAAGGAGAGGGAAAAGGAGGGGGAAAAGGAAAAAGAAGCACAGGAAGGAGATGAGAGGGTAAAGAATGGGAAATTTATTTGGTCTGGAAAATCCTATGTACAGATGGTGACAGGGGAGAATTCAAARTCAAATCAGAGTACAGAGGTGGATGTTTGTCTGAAAGTTGAATCTGCAGGCAATGGTTGGCTACACAGGAGTGCCGTGGCAATCTTAGATAGATTGGTTTCCATGGCGGACTTAAGGGTCAGTTTCATGAATGAAATTCGACAGAATGTTGAAATAAGAGCAATGGGTGGAAGATCCGTTCTTATTACCTTTGCAAGTTCTGAGATTAGAGATGATATTATACAAATGCAGGTTATGCAGAGGTGGTTCTTATCTGTGAATCCAKGGAAGAATGAGGCAGCAAGTCTTGAAAGGTTTGTCTGGCTCTCTTGCTCTGGCATGCCTCTTAATGCTTGGAATGCAAAGAATTTTAAGCTTATCGGGGAATTATGGGGCAAGTTTATTCAGATGGATAGTAAAACATTAAGGGATGAATATTTTTCCAAAGGAAGAATTCTTGTAGCTACCTACGAAATGTCAAAGATTGATAAGTGGATTAATCTTAATGTTGATAATGTGATTTACAATGTACATGTTGAGGAGGAATCTCAGTTTATTAGTCCAGAAGAATGGGGTATTAATTTGCTAGCTGCAAAACATGCTGAAAATCCAGTCCCAGAATCAAGCTCGGATGAGGAAGACGATGACAATGATGATGAGGAGGATAAAAATGATGGTATGGATGATAACGGGGATCGAGGCTCGAAAGGCTTATTGGAAGGAGATGCAACTTCTACAGTTCTTGGAACTACCAACCAACAAACCAATCAGCATGGGGATAAAACACAGCATAATCAAATTCCCCTGCCACAAGAAGACGGGAAGACAAGGGAGGAGAATTCTAAGAGTCCTTCACCGTTGGAAAATGGTGTATCTAGGATAGAGGATTCTGTGGGCTTGAATGTAGGCCAATTCGATGGGCAGGAGATTAATAAAGGTGACAGTATTTTCAGGAAATTCCTGGCCGGTCCCATATTTTACATGGGGTTCCATGCAAACCCTTTTTAAAGTGCTATCCCATCTAAACCCTTTTTAAAGATACTTTTACTATTTTGCCCTTATTACTTTTCATATCCCAAGAATTCACACTTCCCAGAATTCACACCCCGAAGAATTCACACATCGAAGAATTCACATCTCCGAGAATTCACACCCCCAAGAATTCACACCTCGAAGAATTCACATCTCCGAGAATTCACACCCCCAAGAATTCACACCTCCCAGAATTCACACCCCCAAGAATTCACACCACACCTTCGAGAATTCACACCCCCAAGAATTCACACCTCCCAGAATTCACACCTTCGAGAATTCACACCCCTTTGTAGAATTCACACCTTTGCACCCAATAATTCACACCTCCTTGTAGAATTCACACCCCTAAAATTCACATCTTTTTTACAGAATTCACGTCCCATCTGCACTATTCATACCCCCAGAATTCACATTCATTTCAAGAATTCACACCCCTTTTTCGGAATTCACCGTTAAATGCAGAATTCGCACCCCATCTGCACAATTCACACCCACCTAATTATACAATTCACACCTCATCTGCAGAATTCACAATTCAAAAAAAGAGACAATTCACACCTAAATGAAGAGTTCACACTGAAATGAAGAATTCACACATTTGAAAAAGACAAAATTCACATCTCAAAATGAATTGACACCTATTTTAGCAGCTTAMAAAATTTGGAAAACTTCCATTACGTCATTACACCCCCACTTTTCTTTCTTTGAAAATCCAACCATCTCTCTCTCTCTCAATCTGATACAGAATCGAAAGACAAAAGATGCCTAGGAATGAACCAAAATCATCTCTCCTCTTCCACAGATACAACCACCCCGCCACAAACACTTGCCCCAAACAACAATCCCAACAATAACAACCACATCCACATCCACGGCGTAGCCCTCTGATGTGCGCCACCTCGGTGCCAGACACCGTGTCTCGCTACCACGCCCACGCGGTGGGGCCCAACCAGTGCTGCTTCATCATGACGTAGCAGATCTCTGCCCCGATCTCCGCCGTCTGGCGCTTCGACAACTCGCAGGCGTGCAAGCACTTCGTCAAGAGCTGCCACGTAGTCAACGGCGACGGTAGCGTCGGCACCGTCAGGGATGGTTGGATTTTCAGTAAATCGAGCACTCTACTTCTCTTCAAATGGCCGATCCAGAGCATAGACGCGGAAGAACCCGCCATTGGCGAAGACGAAGACATTGGAGTACTGGTCGCACTGATCGTCAAGCTCGAAGAGGTCGCCATCACCACCGGCAAAGAAGACGAAGACACCATCCTCGATCTGTAACTCTCTGTCTCTCGCGTGAATACTCCCAGGATCTGTTTTAATCTGAGGCAGGGCTTGGGCGGGGGTATTTTTGGGCATACCACTTGAAACGGGGCTTGGGCGGAAAGGGTTTGACGTGGGGTGGGCTGGGACGGCTATGCGAACACAAAACTGGGCCGGCCAGTAAGAACCCCTAGTATTTTGGCCCAACAAAGTGTAAAAGAGTATGGGCCAATTATCAACTCAGAGGAAATGGAAAAGGTTCAAAAATATATGGGCCCAAGTCTGGCCCAAGAAGAGTTACAACAACCAGATAATATGGGCTTGTCTATGGATGGTGGTGGAGAACAAAGATCTCTCTTACAATCTGAAAACCCTATTGAAATAAGCAGCTGCGTCCCACAAGGAGTTCAAAGGGGATCTCAAATTCAGGGAATTAATTTGACGGTGGAGTTAACTCCGGGTGCATGCAGGAAAAGGAGGAGAAGACATATCAACAATCTTTTCAAAGTTCAAGAGGAAATGGAGCAAATCTCAGAGGATAGTGATCAACTCTCAGCATCTTCTTCTTCGCTTTCAGCAGACGAAACAATTATTAGCAGCTCAGTTCTGGGCAAGGAGATCAGAGGTACGATACAAGTAGGTGAATCTTTGGGCTTCAATTTCAAAAAGAATGATGAATTTGTACTCAAGAGAATGATTGAACTGGAGGTAAATGAATACTCTCTCATGACTGAGAGAGAGAGGAAGGGATAATTAAATCTTCTCTTTGTGGTGATTAGAGGGTGTTTATATTTTCAATGAAGTTAATWTCTTGGAATATTSGTGGAATGGGGAGTGCTCTGAAAAAAAGGTTTATTTCAAAAATTATA
>QEFC01004348.1:43871-64130 GCA_009746105.1 Rhododendron williamsianum | reverse complement strand
ATTTACTTGGGAAACAGATTTATTAAAAGGCTGGAGGTCAACATCGTATTTTTATAGATCTAAGAAAGAGCGATGATTACATCGGATAAAATTTTGGGGAATTTTGCACTGAGGCAATGTTTGATAAGTGTGTTGGATTAAATAGGATTAGTAAGGAGGTGAGATTGGTAAGGAGATGTGATTCAAAATCCCAAGTGTAATCCCAAGTGGGTGTTTGATTGTATAAGGATTAAATCATGGGATTGGAATACCAAGGGATAGGATAACAAATTACATTTTTAAATAATACCCATGGGTGAAAAACCATTTTCTTGTGTATTTTGCCAAGGCCTCTTTGTAACCTGGTCTCTGCGTATGTATTTTGCCCCTGGTATCTGCATATGTATTTTTCCTAATTCAAGTTCTCCATGATTTCTGCAAGCCGCGAGAATGGATCCTAAACTTCTGAAGTTGGTAAGTGCTATGATCACCGCACTAAGTCTACCACACATGTGTGGAGCTCACTCTGGGTCTTGCAAAAATACAAAAAAAAAAAAAAATTTCACAAAGTTTAAAATAATTTTTTTATGGAGCCCTGTAAAAAATCAGCTCCAACGAATATCGGTAAATATTTTTTCTGGATTCATAGGGACGAAATTGAGTAATTTAGCAATTTCACTCCACGAATTCAGAAAAAATACTTACTGATATCCGTTGGAGTTGATTTTTTTATAAAGACCCATAAGAAATTAAAATTTATATGTATTTTTTTGTATTTTTGTAGGATCCATAGTGGCTCCACACGCGTGCAGTGGACATGTGCAGTGAGCCTAAACTTTYTGATAAACTCATAAGCTTCCACAACCCTCCCAACTATCCTTAACACGTCTGTAATGCAAAAATGGTGTTCATATGAAGGTAGAAAAGAAAAGAAGCAAAACCTAGGATTTTTGGCGTACACACTACAAGAAATTACACAATTGCCGACTAAAATTCCCGACTAACTAAACTTTAGTCGCCAATTGTCGAACCATTACCGACTAAAATTGTTTTAGTCGGTAAATGTAAATTATAACACCGACTAAATGAATTTTAGTCGGTAAATATAAATAAACGCCGACTAAAACTATATTTAGTCGGGGAATATCTATTTTTTCCCGAAATTTAAAAACCAATAAATGAAATAAATATGCCGACTAAGTAATTTAGTCGGTAACTGTTAATAAATGCCGACTAAATCTATATTTAGTCGGGAATATCTATTTTTTCCAGATATTAAAAAACCAATAAATAAAATAAATATTCCGACTAAATATTTTAGTCGGTAACTATTAATAAATGCCGACTAAATCTATATTTAGTCGGGAATGTCTATTTTTTTTAGATATTTAAAAACCTATAAATAAAATAAATATTCCGACTAAATATTATAGTCGGTAACTGTTAATAAATGCCGACTAAATCTATATTTAGTCGGGGAAACTAAAATAATTCCGACTAATCTTAAATTAGTCGGTAATTTCGTCTTGTTGCCGACTAAAAGTAAATCTAGTCTGGTAATATCATTTAATCAAAATTAAAAAATCAAATACATTTCCCAGCTAATAAATTTAGTCATAGAATATCAACTTTTCCCCCTTATTAAAAATTTCAAAGAAAGGAAATATTTGGTCCAACTACATTGATCACGATGCAACCTTTTCGATCACTACCACTCTCTTTTTTTTCCTTCTTAATCATAAGATTCTCGAAAAATTTTGGCTCGATCGAGCCAAGGAAGCCCCTTTATCGACACAAAAATTCTTAAATGTAAAGAATTTTGTTATCCGATTAAGTGTCTATCCATATGCGGTTAACTTCATTCTTGGTACGAATGTTCAAATTCATATTACGTCAAAGATAGATGATTTTGATCGTGAAAAAATACCTCAGGCGAGGCTCGATTAGTTCACTATAACACTTAAACGTCTCTGAACGCATTAAATGTCTTTCGATAATGTGGCCACCAATACCAAATGATGTCCGATTTTAGTGACAATGCTATAATAAGTAAGACGTGAAATCTTAACGGTTCGGATCGATCATTATAAAAAATGAATCGGCAGTTACCTTAACTATATATATGTTTGATGTATTTGATAGTCAACTAAGTCTTATGTTGTACTTGTTGTTGCAGTAAGTACATTGATCACATTACAACCTTCCCGATCAGAACCGTTCCTATGATCAGAACCGTTCCTATTTTTTTTCTTTTTAATCATAAGATTGTCGTTAAATTTTGGCTCGATTGGGTTAAGGAAGCCCCTTCATAAACACGAAAATTCTTAAATAGAAAGAATTTTGTTGTCCGACCAAGTCTTTATCCATATGCGATTGACTTTATTCTTGGTATGAATAATCTTATTTGTATGACGTTAAAGATAGATGATTTCGATTGCCAAAAAAAATCTTAGGTGGGGCTCGATTAGTGCTCTATAACACTTTAGCGTCTCCGAACGGATTAGTTGTGTCTCGATCATGTGGTCACCAATATCGAAAAATTTCTGAATTTGGTGACAATGCTATAATCGGTAAGACGTGAAATCCTAACAGTTCAGATTAAACATTATAAAAAATGACTCAGTAGTTACCTTTACAATTTATACTTTTGATCTACTTGATAATCAACTAAGTCTTATGTTACACTTGTTGTTGCAGTAGCCACACGATGCGAGACAAATCATGATGATCAAGACCGTCGATTTTGTTGCACTTGTTGAATTATTCATTCTTGCAGATTTGCGGCTCGATCGGGTTTAAAAAACCCTTTTATCGAGACATGAACTTATTAGAAAAATAGTATTTTTCATTCGATTAATTGTCTAACAAAAAGGGATCAACTATAATCTCAATAAGAATGATCTAACCCCTAATAAATTAAAGATAGATGGTCCTGATCGTTCAAAAAGACCTCAAGTGGGGCTTGGGTGGTGTGCTAATAAAACTTTAATGCTTCTGGACGCAATAAAAGTCTCTGATCACGTGGTCGCTGATATTGAATGATCTTCGATGTTGGTGACAATGCTATAATTAGTAAGACGTGAAATTCTAACGGTTTAGATCGAGCATCATAAATACATCCATGGCGATAAAAAAAAAATTTGTATGCAATTGTGGCATAATTAGAGCCCACTAGATCATACTCCGTATTTAAGTCAGCTAAATAAAATAATTGCCGACTAAAATAGGTTTTGGTCGGGGAAGATATGTTTTTTTTTGCGCCAATTCAAAATTTCACGAAAATAAGGGCGGGCATTTTGGTAATCCACGACTAACTAGTTAGTCGGCAAATGATTCTCCAACATGAAACGACACCGTTACACCTGATATAACCCACACCAAGTATACCCTTCCCCTTTCTCCCTCACTTCATCAGTTCCTCCCTCTCAAKTCTCGTCTCCTCTCTTCGACCGCCACACCCTCTCAGCTCCCCCCTCCTCTCAATCAAACCCCCACCGATGAAAGCCCCTCTCTCCTCGGACACTGCCTCCCCCGGTGCTTTTCCTCCGACTCTGCGCGCGTCTCCAGCCGTGGTAGAGGCGTCTCTCTCTCTCTCGCACGCTCACTCCTGCTAGGTATTCTCTCTCTCTCTCTCTCTCTCTCTCGAGATATGTATATGTTTATCTAAGCCCTAGCCTTTTCAAACATATGTGAGCATATACATACAAGGATTGCTTGAAATCGTGAGGGCTATTAGTGCTACTAAATTAGGGCTTTTAACCGGTGACAATGTTTACTTGTTTTTCTGTTTGATTAGGGCTTTTACTCGGTGATAGGTAAGCATATGCATACAAGGATTTCTTGTAATTTAGTTTTGAGTGTTACTTGTATGCATGTCGGGTTTGAGCTAAATCTATCAGTCCTTGAGTTTCTTAAACTTGATTTATTTGATTACTGCTATGAACATTGATGCCTTGCTTTATCCCAAAGCTTAGAATTAAGGCTTTTTGACAGATCTGATTCTGAATTAATGTGAGAATTGCAAACTTGAAGTATGTAGAAGGGAAGCTGTGAGTGAATACGTACTTTGGGATCAAAAGATTTCAAATTCTACATTTACAGTACCACAATTAGTATGACAGTGTCTTCAAAAGAAAAAAARTTTGTGCGATGCGACAGTATTGGGAAGCTGTAGGACGTGGCATTTTGGGGCTTCCTCTGGGTTAGTTTAAAATCTCAGCTATAATTTTCTATTTGTATTAGACATTTATGCTATCAACATGACTAATGTGGCCATGTAGGTAAGGCTAAGTCACATAATGCWGGTGCGRGAGTGAGAGCGAGAAAGTGCCTTTCGTAAACATTACATACTACTAAAATTTGTGAGAGCGAGAATTGAGAGCGGGAGTGTAAGAGTTCGGAAGGAATGTAAGAGTGTAAGAGCGGGTGAGATTTTTTGTGCATTGTTAAGATCTTTTAAATACGATCCAACATGAACACATGCTTATATGGGCTGGAATGGAAGAATGTAATTTTGGTATAATGGATTGTTGTTTGAACTAGTTTAAGTTAGTTTGTAGATTCAGTCTATAGGTTGAGTTTCTCATTTTAATTGGTTCCATCAACATCATGATGTATTCTTCACTTWATTGCTTTATGTCCTTTAAAACTAATGGTTATTTGAATATGTTAGGCAGACAAGCCTAATGGAAAGCTGCCAGATTTCTGTGATATATACAAGGCATCACATGCATTGAAAGATGGTGGATRGATCAATCCTCAATGTGAGGAGCTGTATGTATGCATCTAACATTTGCCAACTTATGTTCCTTTTCATTTTGTTTTTTCTTTTTCAATTAGTCTATTCCTTATATTGTCGTTGTTTCTTTTCTTGTTTTTGTAACAAAAGGAGAGGATGGTGGCCATGTGAGACGAGGCATCTCAATCAGGATGTTCGAGGACGGCAGAATAAATTTCAAGGAGTGTTCTTGGGGAAACAAGGTATTACTGGTAGCAAAAAATGAAATAAGTATCTTTGTACAAGCAGAATTAAAGATATGCTAATATAGTATTTAAGATATATCGTTGATACTTGATAGTTCGCGCATTTGTGGCGGTCTGTGCTTTTCTCATGCTCTCAATTCATGAGGACCAAGTGGTTCTCATAGGATGTCTGTTTCATGTGATTGTGTATGATACTTAAACATAGAGAACACTCTGCTTGATGATCTGACCTTATAGTTCTATTAGATCTTTCCATCATCAAGTTTGAGCTAAGATTCGGAACTAATTTTCCATACAATTTGGCATCTATTGATTCTCTTGGTGACAGGTCTGCTTACAGCAGTTTTCCGGACCCAATTCCATGTTGTGAATCRCCAAGAATTTCGAGTTATTGCTTTGTCAGGTTGCAACAGGTGGTGGTTTTCACTTGCTATGTTCTGATCCTACTATGGTATGTTAAAATTACTGAATCTATCTGCAAATTCTGAACCTTCGCGACCTTGGTTTGCTTTGCTTTCCTTTTTCAGTAACTTGCTCCCCTGTCTCATACTAGTGGGTGTTAATTAATTAGATTGGGTCACAATAATGTGATGGTCGACAGAGAATTTTTTGGTTTACTTTTTCAGTATGTTACTAGTGTGATAAAGATGCCCCGTTGACGCCTTAGGCGTTTGAGTTTTGAGTGTCCATGTGTTCAATTAGGAAAAAGTTTACAGCTGCACCATGAGATGGAAAATATACATGCACAATCCAGCAAACAATGGCTAAAAGACTTGCTGACCCAGAGGAAGATTGGATGATTCGATTAACTTGCTAAGTAGCTTGGTAGATTTGGTGGCTCCCGTATAGGGTATGATGGTTTTTGCTTATGAAGTGTAGTGTCATTGATTTTGTTTTAGTTTTAGTTGTATATGCCAAGGCCATCTCCTTGGTTTGCTTGTTCTTTGTTTGAGCTATAAAGAAGTGCAGTACTCATCGAAACAACAAAACCTTAAGAGTTATTTCTTTCTTAATTGAATCCATTGGAAAAAATGCTTTTTATGTGTTTGTTTCTTAACCTTAGGCAATGACCAATACACCAGTTGGTCTCCCGAGAGTTGCATTTTTGTGCGTGTCCCATGTATATTCTCAGCCCCTATTACTCAGTGCTCATAGGTTGGAAATTAGAAGTTCAACTTTCTTTTTTGCCCATAAATTTAGTTCTTTCTGAGAAGTGCCATTCATGTGTGATCCAGTTAAGGAAATTCTAGTAGAGCTGTTTTCTAGCTGCATTATCCGTGTTATAGGCTAAAACCATGTTGTAGATTGCGTGGCTCTAACGTTAGAGTTATTTCTTTCTTRATTGAGTCCATGCCCRTAARATGGACTCAATTAGCTTTTTATGCATTAAGAGGCACAAAATGTCAAGATAATTTTTCGTTTTGGCTTGTAATTAGTTAGTATCTACTTAAGAGTGGAAAATCCTCAATTTGTTCGTACCATAGAGTTATAATGGAGAAAATCCCCAAATTGTTGGTACTATTGGTTGTGGAGGAAAGCTTGGCAAAAATCAAATCAAAGGCTATTTTGACATGTATTTATCTTTCTAGAAATCCCACACAGAAAATTCATGCTGAGTGGTTATAGTTTTTAGGTTTCGTGGTATCGAAGAYGTGGTGTGTGAATATGTTTTACTACCAAACAAGTGTAGGATTAAGTTGTTTMTGTGGAAGCCCAAGTAGTTTAATGGTGGTACCAATTAAAAGGCATTGATAGAGAGTGATATCCGAAATCTATACTCATACGTACTCTAGATGCTTAGATTTGCTTAGATGGCTYTCTTCATTCTTATACCCATACTCGAGAAATGTTGTTGTATGTGCATGTATCAATATCATGGTGTTAGGTTTCTTTTGTTCCCTTGATGTAAGTTTGTATCAATATCATCGGTCTTATTATTGTGTTTTATTCTTTCCACAGATATTGGAGTATCTGGCATCTTGTTAAGGACTATATATGAAGAAGTTGGATTTTTGCCGTGGATTCTATCGTAATCTAGTTTTCTCGCTGTTGAACTTTCCTATTATTTTGCACTCTAGGGCTTGGTTATGATATGTTTGATGCTACGTACACTTTTTGTGGTACGATTTTTTGTAATTTTGTACTCTGCGAATTCAGATACCGTTTGCTAAGTATTTGGTGAATACTCTTTATTTATGGAAGTTATGAATGAATTGTTCTTAATTTCAATACTTGATTATAGTAGATTGGTGAATAAATATTGCTCAATTTAATTTACTATGAATCACAAAAAAAAAAAATCTAACCAGATTTTAGAATTAGTTTTAAAATTTGTAATATTATATTTGCCGACTAAATACTTAGTTGGTAAAAGATGCCAACTATTTAGTTGCTAATTTTTTTCACATTTCCCGACTAAATAGTTAGTCGGTAATTTATAAAATATTTTCCGACTAAATAATTAGTCGGTAATTTATCAAATATTTCGGTAATTTATAAAATATTTCCCGACTAAATAATTAGTCGGTAATGTATTAAATATTTCCCGACTAAATAATTAGTCGGTAATTTGTAAAATATTTTCCGACTAAATTATTAGTCGGTAATTTATTAAATATTTGCCGACTAAATATTTTGTCGGCAATAATTAACATTAGCCGACTAAATAATTAGTCGGGAAAAACCAACATATGCCGACTAAATTTATTTTAGTCGGCGATTACCTTTCCCGACCGCAATTCCCCGACTAAATTGCCGACCAAAATTTTTAGTCGGAAAATCCCTTTGCCGACTAAAATCCTACCTTTTGCCGACTAAACTGTTAGTCGGGAATGGTGTAATTTCTTGTAGTGACAGGTGGGTAAGTACTATTAAGGTAACTACTGGTATTAATAGAAAATATCATGGGCAAGGACGTCTTTTGCATCACAGAGCTTGGGATAGGATTAGTATTACCTAGTGGGAGGTGGTATTGATAATCCCATAAATTAGAAGGATTGGTAATACCATGGTATCCTAATCCCARCCCCTATTGTGCAATCAAACAAAGAGTTTAGAAGAACACCAGGATTAACAATCCTATCCTAACCCCTAACTCACTTATCAAACATGGCTTGAGACAAAAGCAGTTGCGTTTTCAGTCACGGCAATATCTTCTTTTTACCGTTCTTATTCTACGTCCAGTGGGCTGATTTTAGACGAACCCAACTTTTTATTACCTCTTTAGAAGTGTGATACTCCAACTTTTAGTGCAAGGCGAGAATTTAATGGTAGAAGTTTGAATTTTACGGTGAAACAGTTGAAGTTTGAGCATATTAATTGCAGGAAAAGTGAAAGAATTTTACGGTGACAAGTATGTATGCAGAAATTCTTTTGACAGTGGAAGTGTGTGAATGGTGTGTGGGTTTTATCGAAGGGTCAAAACCTCTTTTAATGAAGTTACGGTTATTTGGGTGGAAGTAAATTTTTTATTTTTTTATTTTTACCTTTCTGTTTCAAAAATTCTATTCTCCAAATTTCGTACAAATCCAGATCCTGCCTGTTTGCATTAGGGTTTCTTTTACGGAATTGATATTTTTACCCCGTTTTTGTCTTTTACCAAAAAAAAAAAATACATACACTTTTAATACTAAAAAAAAAAGTGTGTAAATATCAATTTCCTTTCTTTTACCATCCCGATACAAAAATACTGTACATATGAGACAAAAAATGTGCACGAGGAAACAAGGCGTTGAAACTGAGAAAGTCGTTGCATATTTCCATGACTTGAATTTGAAGCTGTGATCCAATTTAATACTCTACTAGTTTTTATTTCCTATTAGTTAGTGAAAACCAACACAAGATCCAAGATTTTATTTTATTTTATTAAAGTAGAGATATTAATTAACAACGTTCACATAAAACCAACCCGAGAAATCAGGTTTTCCATATGGGAACTCCCCAATCTTGTCCCTCCATATCCCTCTTTTTCTTAAATAACATTGACACACATAAACAAACAAACAAACAAACACATCTCAGTATATATATTTGTGCAACATAGTTCTCCCTCCGTCTATTGCGTATATCTTTCAATTTATAATATTTTTCATGATTTTGATATCTTTGTATTATAGAACAAATTGAAATCTATCAAATAAGATCCATATTGCATATTTTTGGAGATTCATATTGAAAGATATAAGCGATTGAAAACTGACATGAACATCAAAAAAGGATAATGAAAATGGGACGGARGGAGTAGTAATTAAGAAGTTAGAAATAAGAAAACTTATATTGGAGGGAATGAGGGATGGTCTTGGGGCACCGCCACGAGGTGCTCAAATCTGATTACACATAAATGTATGGTAGAGAAAGGTGTTGGGGCACCACTTGACGGTGCCGTAAGACCGATAATTGCCATAAAAATAGGTGGGTCACATAAAAATGTGTAGTGGAGAAGGGTATTGGGTGGTACTGTATAATACTCCTAAATACTACTCCAGTAATTACTAGTACTATACCAATAGGGATGGGGGGGTGTACAGAAATAAAGGAGCATGGAACAATGGGGCCAGTTGGTTGTTGGATCAATTGGTTCACAAGTCTTCGTTTTTAGTGTTTTTTGAACAGGGTTGGGTTCAAAAGTCAAATGAAGTGCTTGTCAAAACAAACCCAACCATGCATAGTTTACAGACACAGCAATCTTTACATGACCTCATCATACAATCTTGGCCTGTCATTACATATGATCTGTTTCCAATTCCACTTGCATATCAGTTGAAGTTGGACAGATAGACAAACTAGAAAACATCTCACGAGAGAGTGAGAAAATTGGATTCTCATTTTGATCTGGTTAACAGTTGATTTGTGACGGAATTTACTAAAGGGAAGGGGAAAGTCAAAAGGGGATTATTATAGAGAACAGAAATTTAACAACAGTATCCGAGTATTTGTTTTTTCCTTTGGCAAATCTCTTTACAAATTCTTGATCCAAACACGTTTATAAAATTACTAGATCATACAATTATTAGTATTTTTACAACGAGGGTGCACTGAACTTCGTCCCTATTAATTCTTTAGGTACAAATAATCCTCGGTCCCTCGCATAAAGTTAACACCTAGCCTAAGACCAAACTAGGAAACTCAAAACTAGGGGTGTCTAAATCGTCAAGCAATTAACTCCTGGGTCCGAAAATAGTTTTAAAGTAAACCAACATTGATGATTACCCTTTTTAATTGGCCCAATAAGAAAAAAGAGATTCTTGTGTGTGGAAAAGAACTTTGAAAACTAAAAACTTCTTAAAAAGGGTTTTTGAATGGGTAGTGGGAGATGGTTACAAAATCCCAATCATGAAGATTGTTGGGTGGTCTGGTGATGGACCCCTGGTTGAGGTTGCTCCTAATACCAATATTGGTTAGCATGACCAAGGACAAGGACCTTATGGATGATATTGTGGGTTGGCATACCCTACTGGTGTCCCAAAGTTTTGAACTTAAACATTAATTGCTGCAACTATTTGAATATACATCTCCCTAATTTTGTTGTTTTCTTTGAAAAGCCCTCATTGGAGGAGTTTCCCAGTCTGGTATTTTTTTTTCTACCTCCGCTTCTTTACATTGGAGATGGTTCTGATGGCCCTGACTGACAATTATTTGATATCAGAAATGAAAAATAAAAGTTCCCCAAAATCAAAGATTGGACCTATATGCATGGAAAACTGGAGGACATGGAACACCTGTTTAGGAGCTGCCACAAAGCAAGATAAGTTTGCGAACCCGCCCGCAAGCTTTGGAGCTAAGAGTAAATTATGTTTTGGTAACAATATTACTTAATTGGGGGATAATTTTTGTTCTCTCTTATTGACAGATTTGGAAAAGCAGAAACTCGAAAGCTTTTGAAAACATTATCACTGACACCCAAGCAAACGTGACAAAGTCTCACTCCTAGCACAATTCAAGAGGCTTTCAGGACCTTGATAACCTCTACTCATAGAGAACCCAAGACTAATTACTTGGTCTCCCCCACCTGCGAGTAAGATCAAGATGAATACTAATGGGAGGGCAAAGGAGGCTGGAAGGAAAAGTTGGCTTTGGAGGGTTATTCAGGAAGGATAATGGTGATTGGGTTTGCAGATACTTAGGCAAAATAGAGGGATGCAATTGCTTGGAAGCAGAGCTACGAGGAGTTCACAGAGGATTGCTAATTGCGCAGGGGGGGAAATGTCATTGAATGAGATTCAGATTTGGTGGCGGAACTGATGAGGAAGGGAGCAATCATTGAAGACAACAGGTTCCTCCTCATTAAGAGGGGTAACCGTTCCATTCATCACATTCTGAGGGAAGGACCTTGAAAAGCCCTTTTTACTCACGCGCAATAGCAAACGGAAGGTAGAAACGGTGTTAAAAAGAACAGTGCTGCTTAATAACAAATCTATAGCGCCCTTGAACCCATTAGGATATGTGGTGAACAGCGCGTGTAGGCCTCCTCGGTACCATTATAATCAGGAATTTGGTGCACCTCGCCTGCATGTTCCTAAAAGCATCCAAATGGGATAGAATTACCCTCCTATATATGCCAATGATAATCCACATGATCTTTAATGACTAAATGCTTGGATCACGCATTGATCGATGAAAGAGATAACAGAAATGGAGATGGATTCGCATGAACACAAAATTTTACAACCAATTATTAAACCATAAAAGGATGTTTGTCATATCTGTTCATTTTCTCCTTAGTCCCTAAACAACCATAAAAAAGAAGAGTGTAATGAAAGAGATCATGACGTAACAGAACAAGTTATATGCCCATATAGATGATCAACTTCATACAAGTCTTGATGTACAAATACACAAATACCAGTGATATCTGTTTGTAAAAAGTAATTAGACCAAGCACATAAAGGCAACTACTTCAGAGCAATGGGGCTCTTCATAGAACTAAAACCCTGCTTCATTCTTCATGCATGCATTCATATACCGTCGAACATGAAATGCCATACCTGAAGCAAAATAAAGGGCGTGATCAGTTACCAACCTCGATATGTTTCATGCTTGAATGCCAGCGGACATCTCATAAGAAAATGCATATTTGACGGTAGAAATGGTCTATGTTTACCAAGTAAGAAAAGACATCAGATAGTGTGCGTGACTAACAATTTGCAACTATACAACCTGCTGTGTACCTCAACTTAAACTAAGGCCTCAAGACCTCCCTTGGTGCACCACATGAGAAAATCAACTACTAAAAGGCTGGGGCAGAAATCAAATGGAAATTTAGCTCATCATGTGACTGCAATCGGAAATTTTGAATCACGAACCAACAAATTACCAAAACTAACCTAAAATGGGCTATGGAACGGATTCATAGGCCGGTCAATTTTTTTATAACCTCCTGTATATTTTCCATCAGGTATCGATACTTCCAAGATAGTCAAAAGTTAAATTTGCAATACATGAATCTGTGGCCCCGTAGGAGCCAGGCTATGCTGAGACGGTCATCTTGCCTTGTTGCACATTCTGACCGATTCGACCCCCGGAACTCGAATGAACTCTTGTATGGATATTTATGTTACACAACACATGAAATTTACGTGTCATGTGTACACTTCGAATGAACATGAAACTTAGCAAAGGAGGTCAGAAATTTGATGTCATGTGATGTTGTACCATGCTTCCATAGATGTGCAACTTGTAGTTTCATTCAGTATGTCAATGCATGATTTTGTTTAATCAAGAGGTTAGTTAAGTCACAAAGTATAGAGATGTCTTGAGCTGTGCTATGACTTGAGCCGTGTCATGTTCTAGAGTGAGGTAGGCATGGCGTATGGGAACCTAGTGTATGGGATCGTAGTTTATGGGAACATCACAACGTTTGACTTAGTGGATTTTTCGGTTATTGAGAACAACGTTAACCGTACATAAAACTCTTGCATGCTGATTTTCCGCACTTGAACTACAGCTTTTCGCTATACATCATTTTCCCACTTCATGCATATGTGGAAGAAGGGTAGATTGCTTTATTTTACGGAGTGCCTAATACTCATGGTGGTACGTTGCCCTGACATTTACACCCGGTGTGGATAGAGACGGAGTTCGCTACAAAGTCGCAGTGAAGGATGTGGAGAACATCGAAGACAAAGAACTTGTTGAGCCGTGGATCTACGAATAGACTAGATGGCTCGTCCCTTGTAAATCATTTTGTAAACTTGTACCTAATGTTAATTCAAAAACTTATTCGATTAAAGATTTGGGTCGTAATATTGTAATTTAAATTTCCGCACAAATTCTATCTGAAAGTTCGAATTTATTCTGGATTTTGTCTAAATTATTTTAATAACGAACCAAATTTAYAGGGCATTACTACACTGTTTTCAAGTTCATATTTGCAAACCATAGTCCTAACTCTTATAAGAGGATAACGAGAAGCTATAAAGATGAGTAGTCTTTAGACTCTTTACATTCAATGGAGTTATGTTTTAGTTAAATGATATTGCATTTTTGGATTTTACCTGGCTTAAGAAGCATGGATATGGATATGACCCAACATGGACAAACATACACGGAACTTTCTAAAAATTAGGACACGACACAGCATGGACAATTCACTCAAAAAGACGTTTTCTCAAAAGGGACAAAATAAAAGCATAGAATAAGATCCCTATCTGGATATGCAGAACAATATAACACTATATACACAAAGTGTCCAAACTAGATGCAATGACACGATGAAAACCACGAGGTAAGTGTAGTGAGTAATTCACTGGATCACGTATACAATATGCTCATAGAAAGTATCACCATGTCAGTAAACAAAATCTTTCAAGAGATAAGCACGAAAGAGGAAATTTGTAAGAAGTCGTAAGAAAAATCATTTTTTATAAGAGAAAACAATTTTGTATGTAGACCCAACCAAAAAAGAAAGTTACAAATAAACCCAGATGAGATGATGACAACTGTTGTATAGAGCGTGCCTGCACTGTTGACAAAAAACGAACTCATGTCGCTTTGGTCCTTGAACTCATCCAACAGTTGCTATTCTAAGTTCCTATTCTGTGGCTCTTTCCAAATATTTGCAATCAGCTATAATTATAGCATAGTCAAGGTGTACAGGATTGGTTTTATCAAAAACTGATAGAATCATTCCACGCTTAGGTCTTTTCTATACAACAATTGAATGACCAAACTCTTAGAAGAGTGAACGCCTACCACTCCAATACCGTCCCGTGTACAAAAAAGGATTGGTTTGTTTCTTCTCAAAAACTGATAGAATTGTTCCACACTTAGGTCTTTTCTATACAACAATTGAATGACCAAACTCTTAGAGGAGTGAACGCCTACCACTCCAATACCGTCCCACGTACACACAAAAAAAAAAAAAAAAGACATAAGGAGCAACCACTCAACTTTAGAGATAAAATGAGCTGTAAATACATTACCTGGCTGAAACATCACAGATTCACAAGTACCAAATCACAATAGTATTCTTTGCACACTGACACTAAGGCAAAAATCTCTTACTGTTTGAATAAGGTCTCATAAACACAACTTCATCATGGTATACCAAAGCAAAAACTACTGATTATGGTTTAAGAGAAAAAAAAATTCCCTGTGTGCAAAGAACCAACTCACAAATTTTTAGGGAAATGACATTGGGCCATACAGCTTACAAAGGGAGCAAATTGCACATTTTGATTATTGGTACGAGCATCTTGGACAAAAATTGGGGCAATATAATCCTTCAATAAAGGGCCATCCAATCCAACTTTTAGGCACTAAGTTGCTACAATTTTAGCACAGATGATTATCATAACAGATGCCCAACACATCACAATTCAATAATTCATAAGCTTCCCGCAACAACAGCAAAGTAAATTCATGTCGCGTCCACGATGAGTGATTGATTTCTAACTAATGCTATCTTGGTATACAGTATACCCTTAGAGCATCCACATCTCTCTCTCTACTCCCTCTGTCTACTCTAAACTAACGAGCCAGCCCCAAAAAAACCTGCGTTACCAGTCTCGTGGAAATCGAGTGAGAAGTAGCGGGAGAGAGAGAGAGAGAGGGAGGTTCGATCTTGGTGGTTGATCTTCCAAGGTTCGATCTTGGGGTTTGATCGGAAGATCAACGGAAAGGGGCTGGTGGAAGTGGTTTGGTTTGCTGGTTGAGTTCGATCTTGGGGGTTGATCGGAAAATCAATGCTTTTCTGCATCTCAATTGCCTGATTCTCATCAACGTCCTCAATCTCTTCCATACTAGCAACCGTAGATCTTGACAATGGTTTGATGGGCTGAGCTGGTAGAGGGTAAAGTTAGAGAGAGAAAGGTTTGGTTTGCTGCATTTTTCTTTAAAATAAAGAAACAATATTTTTAATGGCATAGTTTTAATATAGAGAGTCTGATGCATAAAAGTGAGTAGCTAAAGTAATAAAGTRGCCTTTTAAGGTGTAATTTGGTCCAAAATGTAGAGATCTTGATGTGGATGCTCATATATAGTAATAGTAGTACCTTCTTAAACCAAATACAAAAGAACAAGTTCGAGGTAATCTTAAGAATCCTTGTCAAGTTCTGACCTTTTCTGCATTGATCGTCAATAGTCTGTTCTAATTTCTCATCAAAATTCAAATTCAGATACCTTGCTCCGTCCTTACAACGTCTCAACCCAATAAGCATCACCACGAATAGGAATCACTAAAAGGAATCCCCGTATAGCTTCTACAGGAGGCCATATACAATTCCTCTTCTTGACAACAATGCAGAAATCATACCAACGAACAAATTTACTACTTATCCAAAATCGCCAACCCATTGAAAACTCATCACAACCAGTCAATCAAATTAAGCACGCAAATTCAACGACAAAAAACCAGTTAAAACCCTCTGAACTGAACTGACCTAACAATCAGGAGACATCATCCTTATCACGCGATCAAACTGGGAACAAGATTCGAAATATAGGAAAACGGAAGGGTACAAAAAGAAATTAAAAGAAGGAAAGAGAGAAGTTGCAGACCTAATTAATTGTAGTAGAGTTCGAGGCCCATGCCGTCGTGAATCTCGTAGTCCTTGAGGGTAATATGGTCCTTGTAGACGTTGTACCACTTCTGGATACGGATTTTGTCCGCACGGGTGCCGGTCTGAGCGGCGACGAGCTTCTTGAGGTCTCCAATGGTGTCGTCGTCGTTGCACTTCACCCTCACCTTCTTCCCCAGACGGTCGTTGAGCACCACCTCTATCATCTTTTCTTCTTCGGCTGCGACTGATTCAATGATGAGGGATGGTGGTAGGTGGAATTGGGAAACCCTAGCCCTAGACTTGAATTTATAATGTCCAATTTGCGTGATGATCACACAAACAAACGAGACACAGATGGAGAACTCGGTGCAGCGGGTAAAGGCAGCGGAAGGAAGCCGGAAAGATGCGGTGTCGTTATGAGTTAAATGTCTACATCCTGGCTTTCAAATAATTCCCATTTCACCCTTAATTAGAGTTTTACCAAAATTTTATGGAATTATCTAAGGAAACTAATTTTCGCGCTTCACTTTTTATTGATGGTGCTCCACTTAGTTCATGAAGTTACTAGTAATAATCTATATTATAAAACAGAGCGGTATCTTAAGGGAATATTCCAAAATTTATGTATACATATAAACAAAAATACCTTTTTGGCCATTGGATTGAGTTTTCAATATGTTACAGCTGTTGGATCTTACAACATGACATTTTTGGTAAATACATCACATTTGAGTAGCATTATACTAAGGGAGGGAGAAATCTCAAATAAAATTTCCTCTCAAAACCACATTCCCCCCCTTGCTTCCTGTAGGTTTCCTCTCTCTCTCTCTCTCTCTCCACACAGGCAATAGAAATGGGTTGGATGTGGTCTGACGAAGCAGACAACGACCATGACGTCACTGCAAAATCATTGATACCACTTTGTTTAAACTCGTGGTTCCCATCTCTCTCTCTCTCTCCACACAGGCAATAGAAATGGGTTGAATGTGGTCTGACGAAGCAGACAACGACCATGACGTCACTGCAAAATCATTGATACCACTTTGTTTAAACCCGTGGTTCCCATCTCTCTCTCTCTCTCCACACAGGCAATAGAAATGGGTTGAATGTGGTCTGACGAAGCAGACAACGGCCATGACGTCGCTGCAAAATCATTGATACCACTTTGTTTAAACCCGTGGTTCCCATCTCTCTCTCTCTCTCTCTCTCTCTCTCTCTCTCTCTCTCCACACAGGCAATAGAAATGGGTTGGATGTGGTCTGACGAAGCAGACAACGGCCATGACGTCGCTGCAAAATCATTGATACCACTTTGTTTAAACCYGTGGTTYCCATYTCTAGCTTCCTTCCTTCTCATGTACTCGCTATCTTAACACAYGTTCGGTGAATCTGTAATAGTGAATTGGTTTTTATAGTAAGTAGAYTACTTTTTATTCAATTGTATGTGTATTGGAAAATCTTTGGAAGCAGGTAATGGCTATTGGCCATCCATTTAAGTTGAAAATTGTGTAAACGCATGCGCTGTGTGAATAATAGTTTATGACTTGAGTGTTTCATCTTCTTTTTTCTTCTCAGGTATAAGACTGCATAAATCAAAAAACCAAATTAGAAAGGTAATAATTTCCGTCCCCTACTCTTATTGCTTTCTCATTTTTATAAAAYCARAAGGCCAAAACCAGTACCGAAAAGAGTTTTCATTATTATTTTCCGTCCCCTACTGATTTAGTTGATAAAGAGCATTGGTTGGTATGCTTAAATTTTAAAATGTTGGTTTTTATAATCTTAATCTTGGACAGGGRTTGATATATTGGGTTCAATATCCAGTATTTATTTGCAGTGTATTGATCGTTCGAGTCGTACGTGCCTTCAGGCACAGACATGCACTAGCAATGTGCCTTTAGGTACGTTGCCCCRTGCCTTTAGGCACGGGCATGCACTAGTTTCATGTTAAAATTGGAGCGCTATCAATAAAAAATGGAACGCAAAGATCAATTTCTATTATCCAATTATGATCTTATGGAAATATCCCTTGATTGTTGGTGAGGTTTCTTTGACCCCGTTCCTAGATTATTTAGCTGAACAAGGCCCGCCCCCTATCAATCCACTTACCAATTCTTTTCCGTTCAAAACAAGGATGCCCTCGCCTGTGTACACGTCGTACCAGCGATTCCCAAGACGGAAAACCCCCATTTCTTATTATGAAAATGATCGGCAAAGGAAATCCCCAAACTATACCAACCCAACCACAATGAAACCCCCCTTGGAAAGCCTAGACTGTGGGTTGCATTGGCGATTACCCAATGGCTCGAATCTTTTTTTTTTTTGGTTAAACTTTAGCAGAACTTTCATTTATACGAAAATCATACATCGGGAATGGGCAGCCACCCCAAACGAGGGAGGAAAGCAACCACAAAGTAGGCTTAAACTCACAAATGAACATTTAGGATCTCAGATAAATAAGACTCGTCTCCGACCTTGAAAAGCTATCAAGACAACGTAGAAAATCCATTACAACCACACCCAAAAGAGTGAGAAAAAGTTCCACGCAAGGGAAGAAAACCAACAAAAAACCAACAAACAAAAACTAAATTAAAACTTATGAGCAAACAACAGATCCACACCCCTAAGTCCAGCCGCCCAAAAACGCCGATCAAGACCTTCACTGCCGCCGTCGCTGCAAGGCTGGCCGAGACATAGCAAAAGTCACGAAATAGTACCTCGATCACCACAACAGCCACACCCCACCGTACAACACCACCAATTGCTACCTTTGTCCCAAGAAACTACGCTCTCGTTAGGGCGCAAACCTATGCGATGCCCAAAACAACAAGAACGAGGTCGGCCTGATAACGTCGATGGAACTGCGGGACAATCGGAAAGAAGAGCACACGGTGAGGAAGATCGAACAAAGGAGCACATAGGTGAACTGCTCTGGCAACGACGTTGGATCTCGCCGAAATCAGGGGAGGGATCTGAAGTGTAGAGAGAGATGGTAACCCTTCATGGCTCGAATCTATAAGTATAATTCCGACATGTATCATATTTCTGGTTTATTTTGTTTCAATTTCACAAAATTATCATGAATTTGAGTACCTTTTGCTTTCGATTTCACAATTATATCATACTTTCTGTTTATGATAGTTTCGTCTGGACAAATTTACCATTTGTATTCATGGCTAATTTCAAAAAATTCCTATGAGACCCATAAGCAACAACACCCCTACATGATATCAATCATCAATTTTTTTACGAACAAAAGTGTAATTTTGCAGAAATAATCATGAAAAACATGGTTGATTCCACCATATTCCAAAATATTTCATGATAATAGATGGTAGATGTGGAAAAATAAATAATGGAATGGCTGTCCTCAATTATTATGATAATTGTGCATAAAATATCACGTGATAATCATGGTCGAGTTGAGTATATATGTGTGTTTCTGTGATGACCCAAATTTTTACAATGCCGTAAAATAAATACTGCTCCAAAATATTACAACCGATGGGCCCTAATTTTTCGAATACAAACAAAATGTGCAAAAGACTTCAAATAAATCGCCTAAATCCAAAGATTTCTTAATTCTCCAATAATTGGCCGCCACTAATCCGTCTTGTACCTAAAACCACAAATTACACAGGGAGTATACAATACCAAGAAGAATTGTCTAAAAACAAAGGAATTAGCTTAATCAACGATATATCAGATTAATTATACGGGACTTCGTTCCCRAATCATCTTGGTACTATGCCAAGCTCCACCCAGGATCTAATCATTTTATGCGCCAACTAGCCACATAAAAATAAACCAATTAATCATGACCTTGCTCGATCCATAACCATTCCGTGAGCCAAGGTGAGCTTGTACATAGACCAATCAAATCCGCGGCTTTCAGTCGCGTAATCATATTCAACAAATAATATCATCAACGATAACTTTCACAGGGTCAAATAAAATGGCACGGATCCAATAAAAAGCACAATATCAAAAGGAGTACAAGACGAGATAGAGAAGGAAATGCTCCGGAAATTAGAAAAGTATTGTATACTTCCGGTACCTCAAATTACGATCGTGACTGCCTGATTCGAAGATTACAACTCTAAGAATAAGATCCTAATATTAGACCTCTGTTGGGATGAAATCTATTTAAGCTGAGCGCGAACCGAGATGCGTGCGGGTCAGCCTTTTTTAGGRTTTYGRTCCATTGTATGCTTAYGATATAAAAGCAAAGTTAGGGCTGCCTCCTTTTGTAACTCTGACATATTTTACATCATAGTGAAACACCCCAGCACCCCGTGGAC
>QEFC01004347.1:31547-42557 GCA_009746105.1 Rhododendron williamsianum | reverse complement strand
AAGACGTGCTATAACAAATTCAACCAGCGTTCGTGTTCGCAGGGAGTTGAGGTAAAACCCTAATTCCGCCTTGTAGGGTTTTGCGGTTTTCTTATTGTCTAATCTGYACGCGTCATTACTGGTTTCTGGGAATCGTTTCCCAACAATAATAGGTAGCTTTTGGCTTTGAACCTTCCYTTGTGAAAGACTATCGGATTTACTTACTAACCAGTGGGTGCGATGCCTTTAACTGTTCAGCGTTTTGTGTAAACCAAGACAATAGAATTCACACATAATCTTTCTAAACACAATTGGTTCTTACGGTTGTGCCCATTTTGGCCCTAGAACACCGACTGGTTTTAGAGAGTGCTTTAGAGAATTCAGCCTTAGAAAATTCTCATAGAAGCGGCCCCTCCACACTCACATAGGTGATCTCTTATTAAGGGTATCCTGCTATACCCCAGTTGGATTTACCAAGGTATAAGAATCATTAAAAGTTAAACTTAAACTAAAACGCTGCAGGCATCACTGTTTCACCATAGGAATGAGTTGGAGAGATTTCTCCTCAGTGATACTCCTAAGTCTCATACAACTCGATTGTCCCGTTGAACCTAGATCTTAGGATCTCTAGTCAGCTAGGTTGGGTTGCCGTTATAGAGACTTTTAAATAATAGGCTTTAATCTCATTCCCCTCGATGATCATTTGTTCTCTAGTCAAAACTCAACTCGACAAATCCGTTATAAATTCTTTTGACGTTTCATTCTTTAGTGATAACAAATGTTTAACGGTACAATGTCTGCAATATCAAGACTTACCATTATACGTGATCTTCTATGCCTTTCTAACAACTGATGGCCATCCTTTCTAACATCATAACTCTGGCATAGAATTGGACCCCCGTTGGAACATCCTCTAAGAGATGGCACAACCATCCGCTTATTAGCCTCTTTATCTAATACAATGAGTTGATCAGACTCCATTGTAGTCCTTGCTATACACGCATAAGGATTTCCAAATCATTATTGCACTCCAATTGTATAATTAAATCCACCTTTGGATTCTAAAACTTTAAATTGGATACWCATATCACCATACTTTATTCTTTAAGTATAGTTGAACATCTCCCATAGTACAACACGTAAATATTGTGGAAATTATAAATATTGTTTCCCCCACAATTTCCATAGTGCAACACGTATATATTGTGGAAATTATAAATATTGTTTCCCCCACAATTCTGAAATTAATTCAGAATTCAACAAAATAATTTCCGTAGTTTATGACATGACATAAACAATGTCTAAACTTCTCTTCATCTCTCGTGTTCCAAGACACAGGAGCAAGAAACAACCCCCACATTGAGTGCCTCCACCCAATATCGAGTAACTCTATACTCAAATTGAGATGATTTTATGCTAACTACACCTTACATTCTAAGTATCTTTGCCAATTCAATAGATACTCTTTATAGCATATAAATCAATATCACTTTATTCAAAAGTATCTTGTGGGGCGTAGTTGTTGATAACTACCAACCGCTTAAGATCGTAGAAACTAAAATATTTCATTTTCAGTTTCATGCCAAATCAAACATAGCGACCCAATCTGATGGGTTTAGACGCAATCTCAAATAATTCAAGCTATGAATTTACACGTCTTGTTTGTCCAATTGATTTGGCCCCAAATGACTTTTGCAAAGTCATAGGATCGGTGACTTATTCACCAATTGTCACACTTATTGGTGACTTTTTGGAATATCCAAAAGATTTGTGACTATTCACCCAAAGTCACACATGTTTTAAATTTCACAGTCATGATTCTTGATGTAAACCCAAAGGTCACACCTTGTGGTTTAACTATAAGAGGTCATACTTTTTAGTTTAATCCCAAGGATCACACACCTTCACATATAGTGCAATGTGACATATTAGAGAGTCACACCCCTTTCAAATGTGATGGAAGAAACCCATTAATTAATTGAATGGTCACAACCACCGTCGCCTTTTCCGCTCACAGCCAAAATATGCGACTCCATTTTCCAGAATCGAACTACGTACGATCGATCATGTGCTGTCAAAGCCACACCTCTCAATAAAAAGTGTACCGAAGCGCACCGCATAATTATGTCRTTCATTATTCTTGTTTCTATGAACGACCCTACAATTCCTGGAACAAAAAGGATGAGGGTTCCCAAAAGATTAGTCATCACAACAATGCACAAACCAAATTGTTACTAGAAATCCCAACCGTTTGAAAAATTCTCGCAAATCACAGAGAGAAATAATACAAATATGGCTTCACAGGAAGGTGCAACGTTAGGTCCATTCAAAAATATCAGAAAATGAGAGCAAGCAACATTAACGTACCTTTACAATTAACTAACGGTTCACCGGGAACATTAGATTAATCTGCCAAATTATGTTCAAAGTAAAAGACGGCATATTCTAATTAATCAAGAACTGTATTCTCGGGTACAAATCCAAATGGCACTCACAGGCCACTTTCGATACTGTCACTTTCATGTTTTGAATTAAAAATTCAAAACCGTGCAGTTTAACAAAGGTTATCAAAAATCTGCACCTAAGGGCCAACGACTGAGCAATTGCTTGCAATTGTCAAAATTGGTCGAGTCGTAAAAGTTGTGACTCGTCGCCATTTCTAATGGCGAAGGCCGTACCCAAACATTAGTGTTAAGACACCAATATGACACAACCAAAAAAAAAACAGAACCACAATTGTATATCGCAATCCATACTGATCACAATTATCGCCTACCTTGCACATACTTGAAGTGTTCTTGTATAATTCCCCTAATGAACACAACGGTTCAAATACCAATCCGTTCACAACGGTGAGTGGAAGTCGAGTTATTTCTGAAAAGATGTGTTGGTTCTCACCGGACACCCATACATCAAGCACTGTGTCCTTTGCGAAAAGACACCTTTTACCAAACCAGTAAAATTAACCGTGCAACGAACATTGCCAGCAAGTATCTGTAAGTGGATAAAAATGAATGGTGCTTAGAACAACAAAAGATAGTAACGGCTACTCGTGTCTCTTGATCGGAATCCTTGATCGTCGTCGGAACCTTAATCTGCAAAACAGACAAGGGGTGAGCACACATTTGCCACTCATGGCAAATGCCCTCCAATGCCTAAGTTAGTATCACGTACCAGTAAAGACCTTAATTATCAATAGGAGAATCGTATGAATGCAATGTATTGCGTACCTTTTAACTATAGGTTTACCTCGTTTATATAGGCATACATTTGCTTGCTGCCCAAGCATCCTTGTTGCCCTAGGTTTCCTATCACATATAGGAAACCCAGGATCCTCTGGATTCTCATTCCCTTATCAATTCATTACCTTAGTCCTTTTAGGACTCTTTTCCATAGCAGGCCGAACATCCCATTCCTGTTAGGTATCTTTCCTAGATCCTACATTCTCGGGATCTCACTCTTTTACGGAATACCACTGTTCTGGAACCTTCTAGAGTGTTCATTTTGCTTTAGCACTTGAGGCTGCTTTCTCAAGAGTTTTTTCTCTATTCGGCCACCTCATTGCCGAACAGGCCACCTGGACCAGTGACTTCACATGTCTCTGGTCCTTATTAATTACTTGGACCAATGACTTCTCATGTGTTTGGTCCCTGTTGGTTGCTTGGACCAATATCTTCCCATGTTATTGGTCCTCGTCGATGACCACCGTCTTCCACGGTGACTCACCTTATCTTACTTGTTCCGTGGTCCCACGTACCACTTGTTCGGGCTCTATTTGAGCTTGTTCGGGAATACCTCCCTACAATTGCTCCCCAGCTTTACTCGTTATTCTAACGCAAATGACGAGCAAAGCTTCCAGAAACCGAGCAGATCCATATTGCTCCTTCACCTTATTCCATAGAATTGGTGCAATTTTCATCATTAAGCCAGGCCAAACGTCCCATCGCTTGGGCTGGACAGGCTTTCCTTGCACTCGCCTTTACACGTGGCATGCTTCATCTCGTTTCCATTTAATGCAAACGAACGTTTTACGAGAAYCGATACACACAAACGGCGTCTGGGTTGACGCTTCACATGTGCCACTCCCTTTTTCATAGGGTATATGAGGGATTTCGTCCTATTTCAAAACCTTATTCTCTCTCTAGACTCCCTTTGCAAAACGAAGAGTTGTGCATAACTGCCATTGGAGCACTGTTCACCATCTTAAGGCCCCTTCCTTTCTACACTAGGGACTTCGACCGTCAATTCGTAAGTCATCGCTCCCCATTCTGCCCTATTTCTTTTGTTGATTTAGGGTTTTCCTGTCGTTTAGGGTTTCTTCGCCCCCTTTACTTTCATTTGAAAAAATTCAACTTTCCATCAATGGGGAGGTTCAGGCGTCATTGCAATACTCCTCAGGCCATGGCTAATTTTAGATCTCGCTACGAGATCCCTAATGACGTAGCCACTGTACTTCCTCCTGAGGACGTCGTCCGCGAGTGTCCTGATAACGACACCCTTCATATCCCCATCGTTGCCGTCGTAGAAGGCGGTGTTAGGTTTCCTTTGGCTCCTCTGCTCCGCCAGGTTCTGGCCCACTATAGGCTTTTCCCAATGCAAGTCTCGGCTAATTTTTTCCGTGTTGTCATGGGTACAAATGCCATTATTCAAATGCTAGGCACATCCTTAGGTTTGCACAATATCTATCACTTTTACAGTATCTCTAGAACCAAGGATGCCCTCACGTACTATCTGAAGAGTCGAGACTCTAGGAAAAAACTTGTCCTTGAGCTTCTTGACTCTGCTCGAGGGGACGATGATGACTTCCTCATCATTACAGGGAACTTCAACCCAGAAATGAGGAGGGCTAGGTGATAGGTTTTCATGCCCCTCACCGATTTGGTCGCCCACGTTAGTCCTTTCCTCCTGTTTTGTTTGTTTTATTTCAAAGCTTCCTCGTGCTTTACTAATTTGTTATGTTGCATATTTCTTTGCAGCCATAAACGTCAACCAGGATCATGAATATAATCACCCCATAAGTCCACGTGACAGATATCAACCGTGCGTTGGCTTTCAACGGGCAAGGTACTCATCTTGCAGGCCGAGCAAGAGCAGCGCAGGTGCTCCTCAGCTACAGGGCTTCGTATGGCGGATTCATTGACCGTCGAACCCGTGCAACAGATAACCCAAAGCTCCTAGGCCCTTCCTCGTCAAATCCCGTTCAAGGTAGAAACAATTGATCTCGAACTCCTCCAATTCCCGACGAGCCCATCCAACTCGCCGAGGAGACCTCCACTTCGACTTCCAGCGGTTACACTCCTTCTCCTTCACCTCCACCACAGGAAATGAATCAGCCGATCAACCTCAGCAACTTACTTACTTCAAAGCCATAGAATTGCCTCATTATTTCCAGAGCCAAAGTAACGGAATCCTTACCCTTAGAGTAACAGAATCCTTGATCATCGTCGGAACCCTCATCTGCAAAACAGACAAGGGGTGAGCGCACATTTGCCTCTCATGGCAAWGGCCCTCTGATGCCTAAGTTAGTATCACGTACTAGTAAAGACCCTAATTATCAATAGGAGAATCGTATGAATGCAATGTATTGCGTACCTTTTAACTCTAGGTTTACCTCGGTTATATARGCATACGTTTGTTTGCTGCCCAAGCATCCTTGTTGCCCTAGGTTTCCTATCACATATATGAAACCCAGGATCCTCTGGATTCTTGTTCCCTTATCAATTCATTATCTTAGTCCTTTTAGGACTCTTTTCCATAGCAGGCTGAACATCCCATTCCCGTTGGGTATCTTTCCTAGATCCTACATTCTCGGGATCTCACTCTTTTACGGAATACCACTGTTCTGGAACCTTCTAGAGTGTTTCTTTCGCTTTAGCACTTGAGGCTGCTTTCTCAAGAGTTCTTTCTCTGTTTGGCCACCTCATTGCCGAATAGGCCACCTGGACCAATGACTTCACATGTCTCTGGTCCTTATTAATTACTTGGACCAATGACTTCTCATGTCTTTGGTCCCTGTTTGCTGCTTGGACCAATATCTTCCCATGTTATTGGTCCACGTCGCCGACCACCATCTTCCACGGTGACTCACCTTATCTTACTTGTTCCGTGGTCCCACGTACCACTTGTTTGGGCTCTATTTAAGCTTGTTCGGAAATACCTCTCTACAGTATCATTCATGGATTTCTGCAAACAAATACTAGTATGTCGTATCCCAAACGAATCAAATCTATTGGTGTAAACATCTTCGTACACTCACATACATCAGTCCAATAGAAAGGAAGAAAACTAGAGCAGAAATGCATCACATACAATTGTGTCATGTGAATGTATAGAAATTAAATGACTAAACATAATGGTCAAAGTTAATCTTTACGGTTGGAACCGCTTTATACGCAACCATTCCCGAATCATTGCAATYGGTGCAAATTAAGAAGAGAGCAAGAATTAAATGATACCACCGAGCAAGAATTAAAGGACACCACCAAGTGAGAGGCAGTACACATGTAGACACCCCAATTTGGACCTATTAATTATCCTTAATTTGTGCCCTCGAGGCTCCCCGACGATGAAATTGAATCAAAGCATGCCTTGGACAAACTTGGACGATACTTCTTGGTCTTTTTCAAAACCAAAGTCACCTTTTTACCAACACCCTGAGAGTAAAGTGGGCACACATTTCAGCGTATAAAATATATTTAAATGAAACTAATTGGGTTAGAAAGAGGACTTAACTAGCTTTTTAACGCTTCAAAAAACACCCAAAACTGAGTTCAGGAGTATCCGTGGCGCCCTTTTGAAGTTGGGCAGACACTCCTAAGTGCTCAGGACCACTCTTGAGCACTCAGGACCATTCTTGAGCGCTCGGGAGCTCTGTCACAAYATATGATGAGCTTGACCATTGACCATGGCTTTTTCAGACTCTTTTCAGTCCATTCAACGTTCAACCCTGGTCCAGGTCAATACTCAGACTGAATATTCAGAAGACCAACAGACATTCCCCCCCCCCCCCCCCCAAAAAAAAAAAAATTTAAATAAATAAATTTCACCTTATTTTTGATTTATTTTTCAAAATTCAAAACTATTTTCTCCTCCCCTATAAATACCCCCCATGTTCTACCTTGCAAAGGGCACGAAATTTCTCTCTCAAAAGCTCCCATATTTTTTGAAAATACTCTCTCTCTCTCTCTAAATTACTTCAAAGTCTCTTTCAAAAATCAAAGCAATTTTAAGGAAATCATTAGAAAATCCAAGAGCTTAACCATAATCAAGATCCCATCTTTCTGTGATTTTCAGCCCATTTTCAAGCACCAAAATCATTCCAAGAAGCCAAGTCAAGTCAAGCAAAGGTATAAACACCTTCATAATCCACTGTTTTCAAACTTCTGAGGGGGATCAAGGGCCCATACCAGTTCTTTATACTGGTCATGAGCTCATTTGATCTTAATTTAGTAACAAGAGCAAGAAAAACACAAAGAAACAAAACTTTTTCTTGACACTGTGTTCACTCCCGAGCACTCGGGACCATTCCTGAGCGCTCAGGAGTGCTACTATCACAAAAATCTTGTTTTGTCATCAAATACTACATTTTCTGTTCTTAATAAATACTGGGTGTGCACTGGTCCTTCCAGAGCCCAGTTAGTTTTATTTTCAATTGCAAGGAAGCAAGGTTTGGATGGTTAAGACCAGTTCTTAACTGTTTAAAACCCTTTGCTGAGCAATGGTGTCCATTAATAGCTTTATGTTTCTGTTTTTAGTATCAGAATGTGTCTGGATCTAACCAAAAATTGTAGGGTGGCTCAACAGTACTCTCGAGCGCTCAGGTCCAATCCCGAGCACTCAGGAGTGATCTCAGTGGCACCAGTCTTATTTTCTGTTATTATTCATATCATATCATCCTACTATTACATTTTGTACATATGCACATGTTTACACTTTTACTTGTTGTGCCTGTAAATATGTGCTAGCAGTTTTTAATGAAACAAAATATTTTTAATAAAATCCCACAAACATTGAGTAGAGACCGATCCTGTGTCGGGCTAGAGGGGTGCCGTAAAACCCTTCCCCTCTCGTAACGTGGCTTCCAAACCCAAAAACAATCTCTGGTTTTCAATTCCAAACAATTATTTCCAATCAAAACRGTTTCTCAGGTGGCAAACCTCAAATCCGAATGGCGACTCTTCAATTTTTCAAATCTGGGCGGGTAGCCCACAGTGGCGACTCTGCTAGGGACTGTTTAATTAATGCTTAAAGAACTTGATACATCGGTGAACGGTTCTTGAAAATTCTGTAAAAACGACGTTGCTTTATGCTCGTCGAAGGAAGGGAATGGTGATTCTAACTGGATTTCTATCCGGCCGTTCCGACCTAGGGCTTTCCGACTATTCGCTTGTGTGTCTTTTTCTTCAAGTATTAATTAAACTGGTGAGCTAAGCTTGAAAAATGTTTGTGGGATTTTCAAAATATTTTGTTTCATTATCTATCTCTTGTATATATATTCTGTTCAACCTCGCTGTTGTGTTTTGGCAATCCTGTCTGGCTTGCCAGTGACAGGGAATCCCAGAATACTCGGCAACCCTCGACCATGATGAGTCATACTTGCCGTTCGTACCATTGTCGGGTGTATGCTCGATAATTGGGAGGCATACCTTGACTCTAGTCCGAGGAACCCCTTTAAACCAAAACCGGCCTTCATACGTGAGTAGAAGCATAGAACCTTCCAAATTAGGACAGGAGCCCGCAGGGTAGGATTATGTGATATATCCTGCTTACAAGTTACTGCTTTTTACATTGCATTTTGCATATCGTCCATGTCGTGCTGTTATGCTGCCCGTTTAAAGCCATGTTTTCTTAGGCTCGCTCGCGCGGTCTATAGAGGGTTGCCGAGACCCGATGAAGAGTCACGTGCCTTAATACATGTTACTTTGATTATATCAGTTCTTTGAGCTATTGAAACTTGGAGAAATCAAAATCTTACTAAGTCCTTGACTAACGTTTAATCAAAGTCTTTACTAAAAGGAGGAATGACGAAGAAACAAATGTTGTGACACCAACACCATCCAGGTTATAGTGCCACGTCACTTACACCATTTCGGCTAACGGCATCGCATCGCTCACGCCACTTTGGTTATAGTGTCACGCCGTCCACTCCAAGTCATTCCAAATTAAGGTTAAGGTTTCAATAAAGCATTAGTCGAATACTTAGTTTATTTTGGCATCTTTTGGAATCAATGGTTCTAAACAAGGGATACACCATTAAAAAGAAATCCGAGGCCCGATGAAGAGTCGTGCACCCCGGTGTACGTTGTCTAAACTACATGAGTCCTTAGAACAATGAGACTTTGGGAAATCAAAACATACTAAGTCCTTGACTAATGCCTAATCGAAGTTTCAACGAAGAATAAGCAATAACAAGGAAACGATGTCGTGACACCAACACCATCTAGGTTTTAGTACCACGTCACTTACACCACTTCGGCTAATGGCGCCATGCCACTGACGCCACTCTGGTTATAGTATCACGTCGACTATACTAAACTATTCCAAGTTCAAAATTGAAATTTCGAATGAGGACTAGTTGAATACTTAGTTCATTTTGACATCTCTTAGAATCTATCTTTCTAAATAAAGGATACATCTTAAAAGAAACTTAGAGGATCAAAGCAACCTTCGAGAGGCTATAATCGTTAATTCAAGATAGACTATAACTTTGGCAGCAACGCATTTCTTTTATTATGCACGTTTTTCATAAAACAAGAAAAGGAAAACACGTCTGAGTACAACTTCTTGCTTTGCTGTCAATCCGAAAGCATTTGGGCCGAAAAAGAAAACTGTACCCTCATAGACTCGACCTGGACTTAGGCTCGAAGTGCAACCATCTCAATCCGAATCTTCCATGGAAGCTCAGAATTTGTGGGAAGATATGGAAYAACAGCCAGCAGAGAATYCGAATGAGTGAGATCAAATCCGAACCTCTATCCGACAAATGGGGGAACGGATTGACAATCAGATGGCCTAGTTGATGCTCATCATAACCARGGTTGCCAGACAACTTTCACCTYCACAAAACCCAGAAACACCCCTCGAAAATAACCATGAATCACCCCCTGAACGAAACCCCCAAAGCCCAGAAATGGCCGCCATCAAAGCCAAATTAGCCCAACTTGAACAATCTGTAGCCAAAAGAAAAAGAATTACCCTGACCGATTTTGACATTGACGAGCTCTGCCTCTTCCCAAATGCCAGACTACCCAAAAAATTCAAGCCAATMGACTTTGCAAAGTTTGATGGGACCGGTGACCYAAAAGCACACCTGACCAACTACATTGGGGCACTTTCCATGTGGGGCGTGGAGAAAGACACCATGGCCCAAATGTTCGCTCAAACACTGGTTGGGCATGCTTTACACTGGTTCAGTACCTTGGAAATAACCAAGAAGAAGTCTTGGGAGGACATCTGTGAGACTTTTGTTGCCCAATTTGATTATAACATCCAATTCGAGGTCACCACCCAAGAATTAGAATCAAAGAAAATGGAGCCGAAGGAATCTTTCGTGGATTTTGTCCGAAGATGGAGAGCAAAGACTATTCAAATGAAGGAAAAACCCTCTGAGAAAGATCAAATTCGGATGATTGTCCGAAATCTCCAACCCGCACTTGCCAAGCACATGACMCTAGCTCAAGCCTCTTCCTTCAAGACATTTTTCGAAATAGGCCTTGCTGTCGAAGAAGCTGTTCAATTGGGCATCCTCGGAAAAGCTGTTGTAGGGAGGTATTCCCGAACAGGTACAGTTAGTAGCCGAACACGTGGCATACCAGATTCGTGTAATGAGAAAAGTGATATGGGATTCCATACAAGATGAAGGACGGCAATAAGGTCTGGTGGTACGAGAAATCACCGGACCAGATAGTCTGTTCGGCTGAAAGGGACCAACGACGTGAGAAGTCATTAGTTGGTGCAGTCTGTTCGGCAATAAAGGACCAAAGATATGAGAAGTCATTAGTTGGTACAGTCTGTTCGGCTGAGGTGTGTACC